>WEIV01031239.1:271797-352309 GCA_013390005.1 Calyptomena viridis | reverse complement strand
CAAGACACAAAGTAATCACTTCATTCAACACTTAAATGAACTGCCTTTGGAGGGAACTATAGGAGTTCCTTATCAGAGGACACTAAATGACAAATGGAAAAGCAAGTGAAGAATAATGCCCAAATGTAATTTCATACCGTTTCTTAGCTAGAACTTTAATAATTCTTTTTCAACCTGGAATGTTGAATGAGACTGCAATTTAAAACTGCTTGGTATTAAAGAAGTGAGATAATGGCATTTTTAATCTTTCTTATTTACATACTTTCCATACATTCCAAGATAAATGGATTTGCCATTAGAGAAGAAGCATAGCTCTATTTATGGGAAAGGTAAACGTGAACAATTTAATCTTCCAGCCAACCTAGAGCAGCCAAGACCACAAAATGCATGCAATCGTAATTAAGTAGCTCAGCTCAATCACTCAGCTGAAGAGCGCTTCTAAGGTCATTTGCTTCCATGCTATACTGGCTAATAACATCTTGATTTCAACACAAAGTTCCTAGATAGGAGACTGACACTGCTGTCAAGATGAAAACAAAACAGAACAAAACAAGCAAGTGCAAGGTGTACCTTTGCCTGAGAGGAGAGGAAGAGAAACAGCTAAAGATTCTACACAATATTGAAGTGGGCAAGGCCAAAATAATAATCAGGTATTGCCAGTCTCCGAAGCTCTAGTGTAATCTCTCTCTCTGATATGTTATTATCAGTCTCCATAAAGAACATCCAGCCCCACAGATTTTTGCTCTTTGTGCACAAGGTATCACAATTACAAACCCTGCTCTTAAGGAATCTGATGACACAGGTAAACCTTCCAAAGTCTTAATTATAAATTAATCTGTAGCCTTTAGGTGATTTTACTGATTATAATTTGAAGTACAGCATGAAGATGAGGTGACAAGCAGAGTACCCATCCTTAGTGTATACCTCCTGCCTTTAACTAGAGGACATGCTGGAGTTGCTCAGCCTACAATTCTGAAAGCTTACCAAACTATTTCATCAAACCTCTCTTCTCTATATTTGTTAAGCCTGGAAAGGAAGCTAAGGATTCTTCCCTGAAAAGAACAAATGAAATGTCTTAGGAGAATTAAACCTCCATCAGAAAAAGTTTTACAGTGCTGGGACTAGGTAGGACTGAGGGGACAGAAAAGAGACTTAGAGGTAGTACTGCACAGATATCTTGCAAATTACCTTATTTTCCCCATTACAGTTGGATAGCCTACAATGAGTTAGAGAAGTCTGATGAAGAAATGGGAGAATTAGGTATATTTCTAGTCATTACTAGTTACATTTTGAAGATCAGTGTTGCAATCTGCAATGTCATTCAACTTTCACAGAAGTTCAATGCTAAATCTTGACACACCTAAGGGATGGCTGTTAAAAATATCCTCATATTTCCAATGCATTATGTAATTTTATACTCACTGCACTTTAATTTCTTAAGCAAACAAACATTCAAGGAAATGAAAGTTAGTGAATTTCCTGCAGCTTTGTTACTTTTCATGGAATACAAATAAAAGCAATGTCAGAAAATACTTGTTATTCCCATTCACCCCTTAATTTTCAAAACAAAGAAAAGTCATGAGTTGCACAGTATCACACAAAGACTATGGCAGAGTAAAGCATAATTTATTAGGAAAATAGTCGTTTCAGTTTCAGTGCCACTTTTCTTCAATCCCCTGGTTCCTGCCCCACCCTGGGTTGGTGCCCCCAACAATATTTCATTCCTTAAGGCAATTATGAACAGCCTCACGATGTTCTCACTTTCTTCTCCTCTGCAAGCACTAAAAGTGATCAAACATTTAAAACAAACACATACACTGCTATCCCATTATCATCCTTAGACCCTTAGGACAGTATTTCAGTTGCATTTGTTGCTAGACAAACAGAACTACGGCTGCTCTCATCCTCAGCCCCACACAGATGCTCCCCACTCCCATCCTACCAATGAGGAAAATCAACTCTAGTCCAGCCAAGACTGTGCACTTTTGTCACAAATGTAGAACGAATTTTTATAAGAATCTATAAAAGGAACAAAGACCCAAGGCAGTGGTGAATATTAAGGTTCACTACTACAAAGAACATCAGGATGGGCAGAAAGTTAGTTTCAGAAACAGAAAGCATTGCCCTTAAAACACACAACTTCCCCCCCCAACAAAACCAAACAAAAAACACTCACAACAAACCCACAAGTAAGAGTAGCAGACACTACACAAAAATCATCCACCTTTTTCCATGACAATACCAAATCTTGCCTTGCTTATATATCTGGGAGTCAGAACCCCAGCTAACAGGCTTGTAGGGACTCCTTTATCTAGATGCCTTCCAACACTTTGTCTTTACACCAAGAGTTCAGACATGCACTATAGACCCTGTATATCCCTTCCCTCTTCAACATTGCTGTCTTTTGGGGTCCCAGAACAGATGCAAAGTTTTGCTGAGATAGAAGTACCTGCCCATCAGACAAGAAATAGGGCCACTTACATATGCCAGATTAAACACACAGATTGATCCAAATACTGTATTAGACAGTGCCACACCGCCTTTCTAAACACTAATCTCCTCCCCTCATCTATTCCTCAAAGTCAGAACTGGGAATGCAACATTTTAAATCAAGACCAGCACATATACACCATTCAAACCATCAAATGGTCTACATAAATGCCCCTAAAAGTTGGAACGAGGCTGTAAACTGTCAACACAACAGATGAAGCTCAACAATTCCCGCTGCACCGAGAATCTCTTCTTGGCCATATGCCTGCCAGGGAACACATAATCCACTTGCTGCACACCAGCCACTGACTGTGAGCAGCATGAATCCCATATCCAACAGTCACATCCAGGAGGAAAGCATAGAGGCACTTAATGCCAGGTGGTTGTGGCAGCAAGAGCAGAGAACAGTTAAAACAAGAGGAAGAGTGAAATAGAGAGAGATATGTTAAAACTACACCCCAGAAAAAAAAACCTCAGAGACAACCATTCCTCCCCTCCAGACTTGTTACTTCTGGTCAAGGATCTGCCATATATATCAGCATTCTCTCCCAACAGAAAGAAACTAACAGAAAATATGAATAAAATTAAGAGATGAGAGAAGACAAAAATGATGAAATCAAAAATTTCTTCACAATGGAGAAGCCCAAATACATCCCACAGTTCAGCTAAGTTTAAGACATCCTTCTTTTCCTGACAACTCTTCATTGAACTGGTTTACTGAAGTTCACAAACTGCCCCCAAAAACTAGTGCCAAGATGACTATTACTGGGACACAAACAGGAGAAAGAGAACTGGATGTAAGCTGGTTATTACAGAGGACCCTGCACATCACTGACTTCTGACTTTCCAGCTGTAATCTCCAGAAATACTGACCATAAAGGCCAATGTGAAATACAAGAGGGATTCAAGCAAGCCTTTCTGGCATAGTACATGATGTAATTTGCATTCCTTCTGAAAAGATGCTCCCTCAGAAGTCCCAACCAACCTCCTCTCAGCAGCACCAAGTCTGTGCTGATAGCAAGCCACTAAGTTTTATATAACCTATACTGCATGACTTAATCACATAAAGCATTCCAAGAAACTCTCATAAACCCACGTTTTTTCAAAGTGGTATGTGACTGGCAAGTGCTGTCTAGCCTCTTATTTTATTCTCTGATATGCAGATAATTCTCATGAGCATTAAACTGCTCTAATCAAACATTCTTTTTCAAGGCTTATTCTCTCTGTTCAGTTACCTTTTATAGATCATATTTAAGCCTCTAAAATCACAATGGAGAAACTGGCCAAGGATTAACCAAGAAGAGAGCTTTATTCAGTGTATATTGCTGGCCTTAGGAGAGAATTTGTCATCTTGAAATACTGAAGTGAACACAGCCCAGCTTAGTAGCAAACAACTGCTGGCAGACTTAAGCTATTTTCCATGTGATCAATTCACCAATTAAAACACAAGCACATCAATTCTTTTTATCTAATTCATGATTTAAGTCACCCACCCAGCCTCCTTAAGCACTTTGGATGTATCCAATCTTTACAACTCCTGCTCAGACAAAAATACCATCATACTAGGCAGGTAACAAGAGACCAGTTATGAATGGGCTATGTGACTCTCCCGCCTCAAGAATTCACAGAACATCTACAGCACAGGTAATTTCCATCTTGATCCACTTTAATCTTCATTACTATCTCACACCCATGCCCAATACTCTGATCATAAGCTAAAAGTCCTGCAAAGTTACACATATTCCCATTTCAAGGCAGAACTGAAAAGAATCTGTGGGAAACTCTGTATTTGTTGGAGATTTGTGTTTCTTTAGGAAGTGAGACATTTAAATAACGCCCCTCATTAGAATTAATATGCGAGGTCATTAAGTGAGATTTGGATTCGTAAGTCAAATTAACATCAAAGGAAATTGAACGGCAAAATAGTCTCATTTAGCTCCCTAAAGATATACCAAACAGAACTCTATCAAACTAATTAACGAATTACATTCCAGGCTGAATGTCCAGTCACTGCGACTCCCCTGGGGAAAAAGTACCCCAGGTGCTCCCCAACATAACAGGCATGTGCTGTCTAAACTGCTACCAGACAAGTGCTGGAAACAGCTCCCTTACAAATGCTACAGCTGAAGCCCCTAATTAATTGCACAGACATCAGAGAACTATAATGTGGTCTGCCTGGTTTTCAATAACAGAGGTCCAACACAAGAGAGGAAACAATGGATAGGTCAGGAGCAAGCCAAAACACAGAAGTAATCTGTCAATGCTATCATAAAGACAAGTACATGGCTGATAGAATACATGTAAAAAAACCCTTGAACTCAAACTGTTCATAGTCTGAGGAAATGCAAACACATACCTTGTCCTCCCCATTCTGACACCAGGATCATGATCTTACAAGAAAACATTATGAAAAACCGCTACTCATCTGGAACTGGGGTGTTAAAAGTACCAAATGCCTTTTCTAAGTAAAAAACAAAAAGTGAGTATACAGTTTACAAATTCTCATTCTTGTGAGCAGTTTTCATTCTTCAGTTCTAGAAGGAAAAAACTTAAGCAAGGTCATGGCCAACTTGTTAAATGGCAATAACATCAGCACAACTCACTAGTGGAAGCCAGACACTGCTCTGTGGAGAAACAGAACAATACTGACTGGAGTACTTATTAGATTTGCTATTTTTGAAACCAAGCCAGTATCTATCTCAACAGGACATGGCAGCTCATAAATCTCTGTCCTCCATTCCTATGCAGTATGGATGTGCCCTAGATCAAGAAGTTCCCCAAATATACTCTAGAGAAGTGTCAATGTCTTTCCCTTTTATCCAGCATATTCTAAGAACACACCAAACTTTACTACTGAACAAGCTGGAACATCCTCCCCACACACATAAGTACTCAAAATATTAATTCAACTCATACTTTTTTCCTGAACTATCTGCTCCACTGCCTTTAACACTATCAGTATATTGTCACTATGGATCTCACATCTGAGTCATGAACTAGGGTTAATCAGTGGAAAGATTCACTCTAGTTTTAGTATTATGGAATATTCCAGAACACACAGAAATATTACAGCAGAAAGTGTGAAGTGCAGATTCAGATTCCACGTGGATGAGCAGCCAGAGATTGATCTGCATTACAGCAGGTGATAAAATCTGCACCTGATATAAGACGAAAGCAGGAAAGAGGCATGGTCAGGATGTCTCCATCCTGTATCTTGGCTGTATTTCTGCTCAGCTCTCTACTTTCAAGGCTATTCTTTTCCAGTGTTAGGAAACAAGCCATCACAGTGCTGCTCTTTAACAAATACTAAGCGAAGAACTCTTATCTAATTTGCACATCATGCAGGTGCAACATGTGGTCCAGTGTGCTGACCTGGAGCCTGGCAGTAGTTTGTTACCAGAGAGGGAAGTGTAAGTTCAGCAACATCTCCCACGTTGTCTGAGGCTGTGTGGCAGAGCCTTACCAAGGACCCCACAACAAAAGCTTTAATTCAAATTCTCTTGTGTACCTTTATTTTGCAAAACATCCAATAATAAGTGCATTGTAACTGACAAGTCTAACGTTAAGAGCTTACTTCATCATAGCTACACCTGTAAAGGTATTAGCTTTATTTAATACAATTAGGATTTACAGTGGAAAAAACACCCCAATTAAACAAATACATCATTGAGAACAAAGGAGGAAAAAGAGAAAAAGGTAGGCATATCTGTAAAGACATAGTGCAAGTGAAAAAGGAATTAATGTGGTAACAGCTAGCTAATTTGTAGGGAATCACAACAGCACTTAAAAACAGAGAGACCATACACCATACTAAAGATAGAGGCTGATAAATGGGAAGATGAGCCAGGTGTTCTCCAGCCAGTGACAAGTAAACAAAATCTAATGGAGCTACTGGGAATTAGTCATCGAATTGTTTCCAGCCTCTGTTGGAAATGCATATGTCTGGTCTTGGTTATGTCAGACCTGTGCTACATCCATCCCCCACTGACTTGAGGCCTCTTGTGGACTGCCGCTGAAGGATTTCAGAGTGGCAAAAGAGCAGCTCTTACACCTTCCCCATGTCATGACTGCTTGATTGAGAGTAATACTGTGGTAAAAAAGGCACCTCTGCCAGCAACGCATAGAGGATATCTAGGAAAACTACAGGACAGGTCAAACGTCCAGCAAGACTTCCACAAAATCTTTCTTAAAAACTCAATTATCTCTGACTAAAGCATGTCTGAATAAGAAGAGGCACCTTTGCACTTCATAGACTTCAATCAATTTCTTCCATAGCAGAAACTGCCATGTTCAGGTGCTTTTTGCACCCGTGCAATCTTTCAGCATTCATTACATTCTCTAATAAGGCAAGCCTAAGCATTTCACGTCTTAATGATCAGTCTGTGTGAAACAATGTCCTGTTTTAAACAGTGTGCTTGCTTGTTTCTTTTGATGATTCTTTGACAGAAGGAACAATGAATAATTTTGCCTACTTACTCCATAACAATCAGAATTTCCAAAATGAGATCTTACATAGCTATACAAGCAAGGGCTGTGCCATCTCCCCCACTTTACAGGTGTACAAATGGAGGCAGGAAGAAGGAAGAAGGCTTACTCAAAATAATCTAGTAGGTTAAAGGAAGACTTCGGCATGGAAACTGTATTATTTTAGTTCCTAGTCATTGTCCTAGCTATGTGATAACTTTTCAGTTTCCACAACACTTATTTTCAGTAAACAAAAACTGACTAAGATTTAAAAGAAAACAAACACAGTGAGAAGATTGAGAAACATCATCACTTATACTGAAAGATGTAATTTAGAAGGAAAACTCTTGAGACCATAAGACAGCCCTTCTTTCTAACTATAGCCCCTTTTAACATATTTAACTACTCATTGTCTTACATACTCATTTCCTTACATTTCACTCATGGCCAGAGGCCAAGGGATTGTCAGCAAGTTATCCACTCCTATCAGCATAGATATGTGTATCTACAAACTAAAGAAATCACACATCATTTTTAATCCACCTCATTTTTAATTCAAATTTTTGCTTCAATTTTGCAAATACTGACTGCTCCACAGGATTCAACATTAATTGTTCTTACCTTAGCTGATATGGAGGTATCTTGGTAGCAGCATCAGGAGAATCCAAGGTTTCTGTATAATCAAAGGAAACAATAGGGCTTTTAAAGGAAAAGATCAACACGGTAATATATTTGGCTAGAATCTCTGAACCAATGATCCTAAAATTTACACCTTCTCCAGCTGACAGAACAACCACTTCGGCTCCAAGTCGACACAGCTTTGCATAAATCCGTCAGGAGCCTGGGTGCCCAATGAGAAGGCATTGAGTACCATCTTTTTCCCTTTCATATATCAGCAGTTTGGCAGCACAGCTACCAAAACTGGAACAGTGTATGGGATATTTGCCTGGCTGCTGTGCAAGAATAACACACAATTAACGAAGCAACTCATGGAAAACTGATGAAAAACCAGTATTAAGACAGCAACAGGTACAAACTACCACAGAATGCTGTAACTATGCATAGTTGAAAAATAAAAATTAAAGTATCACAGTTATAATGATGTAAGTTAAGGGTCTTGCTGACGAGTGCTCCAGGTATTCAGTATCAAGAAACGCTTAAAGCCACGAACGATCTTGCAAAATTGGTGGATGCTGAAATATACCTAAGCTCATATTCCCTTAAAAGATTAACTCGTTATATTGATCATTATTTCCATTATACAGGAAGAATACAAGAGCTCATGGAATCGAGTAAAACAAAATTCTAAGGTTTTAAAATAGATTCCCGAACATAAGCCAGCATGAAAAACTGTACTGGATTTTTTTACGATGGTTTAGGGGAAGGAGGGGGCCGTTAAAGGAAAAGACAGCCCCTCCAAAACACACACGGAAACTGACAGCTACTGATACCCGTATCTACCTCGCAAAAGCCACGCAGCAGACCCAGAAGGTGGGGAAGGCGAGGGCCATGGATACTCTCCGGGACCGACAGCAGGTGCCACGGCCTCTTCCAGCCGCGCGGAGCTCCCGGGCATTTTGAACGGCCCGAGGCGCTCCGGTCCCTCCCGCCGCTGGAGGCTCCGCGGCCGGCGCGGAACAAGTTTGTTGAGGTTTCCCTGCCCCCGCCGTTACAAAACCTCTCCGTCGGAGGCTCCTGCTCCGCTCCGCTCCCCGCGGGCAGCCCGCGCCCCTTACCGATGGCCCAGGTACAGCTCTCCTTGATGGCCCTGTGCTTGCTCCCCGACGCCTCCTTCTGCAGCTTTCGCAGGATTTCTTCCATCTTGCCTCCCTCGGGATCCTCGCCTAGTCGCGGGGGAAGAGGAGCCGGCGGCGAGGAAGAGGAAGAGGAGGGCGGTGCGGGCGGCAGAGCGGTGCCGGGGCTGCGCCCGCCGCGGCAGTGCCTACGCGGGAGCGGTGCGCGGCATNCAGGATTCCTGCTCCCCAGTCCCGCCAGCCCGGCGCTCCGCTCCCGGCGGCGCTGCCGCAGCGCAGCCCCTCCGACTCGCAGCGTCCTGCGGAGCCGCGGGCGCTGTCGCACTGGGACGGACACAGCGAACGAGGCCTGCACACCAGCGCGTATGCGCTTATCCCCTGAAATGACCGGGGTCAAATAAATGGCTGTGAGCCCTGCGGGATCTACGCCTTTCTCTCCAGCTGGCCAGTGCAGAAGGTCACGATTCAACCTACTTGTCTGTGCCGTGGAAAGAACGCGCACCCCTGTGTACCCCGACCATCTCCCAGGAGAGGGAACAACCACTTTTCTCAGACCTTCCTCCACACGCTCCGAGTGCTTCCCACCCACCAAGCCTCCTGCCTTCGTTTGCTGTTTCCCTGTCTTATCTCTAGTTTATATGCTACTTGTCCTTTTTGTGACTGCATCGGTTAATTGAGTGTGATAATGTCGTTGTCTTCTTGCAGAATCTCTCTAAAAAGATTCAAGAGGACGAGCAGACAAAGAAAAGAAAAAGACAACAGATAAGAAAGGCATTCCAGGTAGCAGCTGGCAGTATTAGCAGTTATGTCTCCTAGTGCTACTTGGAAGAGTACCAATTGTGAATTACCAGGCAGAATATTGGCACCTGGTGAATCAGCCATAGCATTTCCCATAGGATACTGGGCTTTCAAAGGCTGTCCCTTATCCAAATACTTACACGGGTTCATCCTATGTTCAAAAGTATAATGAATGCATAATCCATAGTTGCATTTTAAGGCCAGAATGGAAAACTCCTGTCTGAAGAAAATTATTTAGAATGATGCCAGAAAAGGCTAGAGATGGATAGGGAATGCCTATTGCTACAGTACTACTCATGGAAAACTCCTAACAAAACAAACAAACAAACCCACAACAACAACAACAGCAAAAAACTCCCAAACAACCCGCAAAAAAACCAAACCAGCAAACAAAACAACAAAACACCTAACCTCTAACAGAAATACCAGTAAGCTTCCAATTTCAGGGCATAAACTAACCTCTAAGAAACTCAAAGTCCTTTCTCAAAGCTTCTTCTCTCTGACCATGCTCTGCCACCTTCCTTGGAGTGAAAAAACTGGTAATAGCTAGTGACTGGGATTGTCAGGGCACTATGATGCTATAAATCAAGGCTCATGTTGAAGCAATGATGAATTGTGTCCCCACCTATGTGCTTCCTCTTTATTCTGTGTTGTGCTTAGTGCAAATGAGCATGAGGGTCGGGTTCTGTCTTTTCAAGGCTTTGGTTTTATTTTTTCCTGGGAGAGGAAAACAGAAAGGACTGTGATAGCGTTTGGGGTATTTTTAATGTAGAAACAATGTACCAGAGTTCATTTGGACCTCTGAAATGCTAAAAGATAAATATGTATCTAGTAAATAATTAATTGCTTATTTTCAAGGAACCACTGATGAAACTGAATTAATTTTTAATTTCAGATTATTTTCTAGCTGTATGCATCATCAACTCACTAGTTAATTTCTCTGTGGTCTCTACAGGAAGGCCTTTGCAGCTGGAGTCTGCAGAGCTACAGTGTTCTCATAGGTGCTCGATGTCACTGAACCAAAATTTGAATATATTCAAATCACTCACTGTCCAATGTCTTCAAGCAAAATGGATTCTGTGCTGCTAAACACTTTTCCTCTGTTGGTATGTTATCAGATTGAGAGAAACGAAGGTCATGTTCAGGCTCTCTAGAGCATCTTAAAGTCTGCCAGCAAGATTTTCAGATGGAAAAACAAGTAAGCCATGATGACTCTTCCTGAGCATCTCAGACTACCATGAGTCAGCTTGTAGACACTCTTCATGTGAGCCCTCCATTTCGGTATGAACAGGAGTCCATCAGTCCTCAAGTCTGTTGTCTGCAGTAATCACATAAATACGCAGTAAGCATGTCCCGCTGGAAGTCAGTCACTGAATATTCTTTGCTTAGGGAGCAGACCCTGTTTAATCATGCACTTTGGACTCCCCTTCAAGGCAAGCAGCCTAGAATGTCACAGTATCTGGAAGTCCAGGTACAGAGTAGGTATGATGGTGAAGAAATCTCCTGTCTTCCACCATGAAGAAACAACTAAGCTTTCTATAGACATTCTTACAGCTCATAAGTCCTCCTTGCCTTGTCCTGGCTGTTGAAAGCCAGCAGCCTGCTACAGTGATAGAGGCTACCTAGGAGTCAGTTCTGATAGTTCCCTGCACAGCTGAAGCCCTGTCCAACTAGTATCTGCAGGATGCAGTGGTACTATATCACTAAGGGGCAGTGGCAGATACGCAGTGTGCTTTTGTAACTCTCACTTGGCAGTGCCACTGATCTTTTCAATTACGTGAATGCCAGTTATATCCTGGGATACACCCAGAGCTCTGAACACAGCCCAAAAGTGTGTAAGCACAGTCAAACTACTCAAAATACCCAGAGTAACAGAGTTGTATTAGTACAGTTCTCTGTCTAGGCTAGTAAGCAGCATTTGCTTGACTTCAGAGATCTCCATGCTACTATGTGTCTGCTCCTTCCGGTAGCCAAAGAAGGCAACGTGGTCCTAGTTTAAATATCTTCTGATGGCATATAGCCATATTGCACACACCTGTCCTGTCATTCTAGTCTCTGAGGTGCTAAGAAAGAACTAAAATGTACAGTGGCAAAGTGTGAGACAAAGGCATGTTAGACTGTGACATAATCATATATATTTTCTATTAGTCATTATCACCCATGTATTACCTATGCTTTGGCCATTTTAACAGTATGTTTGGTTACCATCTCATTGTATACTGCAGATGCTGCGGAGTGTGAACCAATGAGCTGGGCTGTGTCCCTGAGAACTTCTTTCAGATTTAATTACAAAATACTAAGAAATTCCCTTTAATGCAAGGAAAAACATTTGGTTCCATGGTTGAAAAATGATGCTTAGACAGATTTTTCCAAATTAGTCTTCCCAGATGCACCCCTATGACTGGACTGACCAAATTTTCAACAGAAGCTTGGGCTCAGTTTTGCTCAGGAAGTTCTGTATGTGTGACTCCCCTTATGCAGAACAAATTGCTCAAAAAGTTTGAAGTGAAGGGACTGTAGCTGGAACATGGGCACATCATACCAGATGTAGGTACCAAGACTATTGTCAGGATTTGTTTTCAGTTTGGGTTGTCTGAACTGTAAGCACACTGTTGATGATAGGTGGCATCTGCCATAGTTTGTCTGACTGCACAATGAGGGCTCAATGAAGTCCTTCCTGAGCTGGTGCTGCTTTCTGCACCCTCCACAGCATGACCTTCTGAGCAAAGGCAAAGCACATTGAACACAGGTGCTGCTGAGTGCAGGGATTGTAAATGAGGGAGAAAAGCCCTCTGGACTGGAAGCTGTGAATAAAGCTAGCATATATTCAGAACTGTCTTTTCAACACAGCCTCACATCATGTATGCTGTAAAGAATATTTGAAGCAGATGTAAAGTCTTGAGATCCATGCTAGGGTAGAAATACAAGACAAAACTTTCTGGCCTTGTTGAGATATACTTTCTGCCAAGACAGATGAAAAGCAAAAATCCCCATAACTGCCTTCAGTTTACCATAATCTTCTCATCTCCCTGCAGAGTTGCATAGACAGTTGAAGAATGTCTCAGGAATACAGAACAGCTATTCTAGATCATGTCAAAGTCCTGTTTACCCAGTAGCATATTTCTGACAGGAGTTACTTTGCTTAGGTTTTTGATGCTACCTACCTTTTGTGCTGTGAGAAGCATCACATAAGCATTCCCTATTTTCTCCCCACAATTCACGATTCTTTATACACTGAGCATGTCCTCCCTCAGCTGTTTTTATTCCAGTCTACAGCGGACCATTCTATTTAATCTTTCTTCCTAACTGATCTTTGGTCATACTGATTGCCCTTCTCCATACTACCCTGAAATACAAGAGTTTGTGAAGAAGAATGAGTACATGGGAAAAGGCAGCATGAAGATTTGAACTATAAAAGCTCTCTTTTTTCCATCAGACTCAAGTGAAAAGGCTTCAAAGAGCAAGAAAATTACAAGATTTAAACTTAATATCACACCTGTTCTAAGTCGGCCAGAAAACTAAACTTCAGAGGATTCCTTTCTCCCTGTAACCCAGAAGATTCCCCTAGTCTTAATCTATGGAAAGAAAGTTTAAAAGTGTAACAGTAGTCCATTCAAAAGCTGAATACAATAGTCAGGATTGTACCATCTGGCCATAATAGATTTGGAATTTGCAAAATGGACAAACCAAATTTTGAAGCTGTCTCTGAAAAGCCACTGAACCAATAGCTTGTTATGTATCTGTATGAAATATAGGTCACTGAAAGTTACAAATGCATTATACATATTTGTGTCCATAACCTGCTTTGAAATCTTTGTGGCCTCTGACTGAGAAAAAGGTGTCTCTCATTATGAGGAAAGAAGGCTATCATAGCACCTACAGCTGCCAGAGGCTTGTGTTGCAAAATTAAGAAAGGTTGGCAAGGTCTAACTAAATATATCTCTACTGGCCAGGAAATGGATTGTGATTTTCATAGCCTGTTTGGTATTAAGCATATAAATACATGGGTTGAAGTACTAGAAATATTCCTAGAAAAGCTAAGAACTGTATGCGTTCTCAATCTACTATGCTCTTTTTGAAATAGATAAATAGGTTTTTATGCACCATTACAATTTGTAATGTATGACTGCTCTCTGACAAATCCCTGAATTCCTTAAGTATAGTGCAAAGTAAAGAGAAACACAAAGGGACAGGTTAAATAGAAATTTAATAGTGTTAACTTTTAGATTCTGTTCTGCCACAGATAGAATCAATTTGAAATGAATTCCCTGGTTTCAGGGGAATAGTCTTGCTTTTACAATAAAATAGTGGCAACATTCAATTCAGAGCCTTCTTTTTATGCATTCATATAAGGACTAAATATGAGGGGAAAAAAATCTCAGTTTTATTCTCCATGCTGCCTCCAAAATCTCAGAGAGGTAGTTTGACTCTGTTAGTCAATGGCTCTTGCTTTGCTAACATTAAAGGCCAACTGAGAAGACTTAAAAGATAAAATGTTCTGAATTAAGAGAGCTAGTTGGCTGTAGAACATAGTTTGGTTCCTATTTACTATGCCTTTTTCTCACAATAATAAGTGGGAACTTATTTCAAGGAAATTAAGACCTAGTCTCCGAAAGCTCTTCCAAAGGATGTAAGAATCTTGTCCATCTGCTCTTGTCCTTGCATACACTACTTTTCATCTCAAAGATTTCACAGAATCAATTAGGTTGGAAGAGTCTATCTCCCTCTGTCATCCGACTGGGCACAGGACTGGGTTCTCAAATTTGACACTTAAATTGCAAATTAGTAGTAAAATTGACCTGTAGGTAGACCTGTGGTATAGTCACATGCTTGGAAGCTTTCTTGGAATGTTCTTCAAGAGACCAATTTGCTACAAACTGACTGATGAACTTGCACATTGAGTGATATGCTTTTATATTTCACTACCAGTATTAATCAACACTCAGTCAATGCTCAGATTGTTATTGGCATATACTTTCTGTATATAAAATCAGAGGGAGTATAGCGTTCAACTTCCCACTTGCTAGTAGACAGTAATTGCTTTTAAGTCATGATCTGAAAATCCAGTGCTAAGTGGATATTGAACCACACAAAAGCTCTTATTACAGCAATAGTCACACAAGCACACAGCCTTGTAAGCCTGAGGGAGAGCACTGCTACTCAAACATATTCCTTTTAAGTCTTTTGAAAATTGCTCTTGTATTAAATGGAGAATCTAGAAGAAAGGCAGTGTTTTCCAACATGTATTTTGAAAAGATATTTCAAAGAATGGCATTTCAGAGTTCTGTCTTTAGATTTTTAGTAGCTTCCAGATCAAATATACTCAGCTTGTAAATTAAAAACCTTTGGGAGAAAGTGATCTAATAACCAAGGCTACAGATTCATTTGGTTTCTAGTAGTAAAACTGGACTCCTTGCTATCTTCTCTTGGGAGATTATTAAAATTATGGTCCTTTAAAGAACAATAACTATTTTCAGGGATACAGTGTGAATGTATTTTGTTGGTTTGATGTTAAATATTTCTAGTAGTACTCTTGCTTTCTGTACTACTGTAAACCTCACTGATTTCAGCAGTACATGATTAGTCCCATGCAACTTTTTTCCCCCTCGTGTTTTATTGACACAATCGCAACCAGCAGAACTCTGTGATTTCAGGTCTCACTGATATGGAAAGAGAACAGCTTTTTTCCCATAGCCCTTTACTTTTGCAATATGCTCTCTCACATCTAATTTGTAAGAACCGATAAAAACTAGTCACATTACTGAACATGTGTAGGCTTTTTTTCTGATATGTGTACAGATTTGGACAAGTTTTCAACATTTTGTTTTAATTCTTCATGATAACAAACAAGGACAGTACATATTCTCAAAGAAAGGTTATCAGATTGTGTTAACATTCGGAAAACATTATCTCCACTCTTTTGTCTAGAAATAGTGAAACTAATCTGATTGAAATGCAAAGCAATCACTCCTGCTCCCATCCAGATGGAAGACTTCAGCCCTAGTTTGTATTTGGCAAAGTGAGTGAAAATGAGATTGTACTGTGGCAGTTGCCAGGTAACCTTGAGATAGTCCCACCTATAATGCCAGCCAACTTTATAAATGGCAAATATATTACAGATACGCTATTGACTTCATGTAGTCACATATCATTAGTAATGAGAAAATTGTTCATTTAGTTTACTGTGCCTTTCCTGATCTTCGTGGAAGCTTAAAACATTATCTTCTTAAATACCAAGGGTCTAACTTGAATAATTTCTTCATTTGGGAGCACATTAGTCCAACAGTTGCTCATGCCAAGAGTAAACTGATCTTTATGGTGCAACAGAACAGAGCATCATTGACTCATTAACGAACAGAGATGTAGCTATCAGAATGAGAGGATTTAGTCATATTGCTTAAGGATTTATAAATACAAAGTATATGAAATATAAATAATTATCCTTTTTAAAAATTAAACTCTGGAATTCCATTTGTTGCCATTTGCAGGCTTGTGCAAAATGTTGTAACTTAATTCACTGTTGTTTGCCACAGAATTAAGACATACCTTCCTGCCAGCACTGTTACAGGCTTTCCCTTCAGAAGTGGAGGCAAATATTGTAGCTACCACAACCCTTCCCAATACACAACTTAACATACCTCACATGCAGTTATTGGATGCTTCGGTTTATATACACGCACCTGACCCTCTGAGGAGGGCAGCAGCAATTTCTGTATTCTCTTCCTTCTTAAAGGCTATTCCTATAAATTGAGGTTAGCCACTGCAGGTATTTGCAAGACTGTGACCTGATACAGGTCCTTCAATAGAAGATGGTCCCATAGAGTTAAACCAGCAGAAGAGTAGGCGTAATTTTTTGTGCTACAAATTATATACACTACAATTCAGAGTGTCTTTTTTATAATTCAAGGAGAAAATCAAACGCCTGGATGCTAATCAAATTTTATCGACCTAATTAATTTAAAGAGAAATTCAAGGAATAGATATACTCCTTGTTAATCTTTTCATGAAAGATCTTTCCCCATTATGCTCACAATGAATCCATTTCTACAGGAATTTGCATTGCACAGACAAACGCAACACATTAGATTAGTTCCATTTCTTAAGGGAAAACCCTTAAATGTGCATTACAGTGATTCATGATATGTTGTATGGATGCTTGATGCATTTTGTCTTTGTACTTATCATATAACAAGCTGCATGTCAATACGAGGATTTATCACCGAGTGCAAAATAGACACTTCCCATGGATAATGCATCTTTATTGACACTTGTGACACTTTTTCCCCCTCCTAATAATTTTCCCCATTAATGTATTCATCTCAATGCTTTCTCACAGTGGTTCTCTAGCAAACTAGCTGCACAGATTTCCCAAATTCTCACATGGCCAGAAATCCACAATCTTTATGTTTGTTAACTTTTTCTTTGTTGAACATGGCACTGGGACATATTTTCAGTGACTGTTTCCCTGCTTCTCAGATATCTCACAGCCTTGCTGTGGTGTTCAGTTACATACAAAAGCCATTTATTGCCTCATGCATTCCTCCACAATGGGCATTATCCCTTCAATAATTCACACCCCATTGTACCTTACTGCCCAAGATGCAAACAATGTAAAAAAATTACTTAGCTCAAATAATTTCATATAAGTACAGTTGAACAATCTTGTGGATTCAGATCTGCCTCAAAAAAAAACTCCAGCTCAGCAGGAAATTTATTGTGTTGTGTATAAACTGTTTTCCTTGTGATTTGTGTCTGAATCATGAGAAAGAACATCTTCACTGCAAGCTGCATTGTTGGCGGAGCATATACAGGCAGTTAAATCACTTTTATCTCCTTGATGCTTTTGTGATTTGTTCTTTTTGTTTGGTTGGTGTGGCATTTTTTTCTATTTACAATCATGGGCAGAGCAGATGGCAAAGGCTTAGCTTGATGTAACATGTCCATAAAATAAGCAAAGCTGTCAGTGAGCCTTCTTTCCAGCAGGCCTATTTTACTTTTAGAAGGATTCTTCTTCCACTGGAATGAACCTCAGAGAATACAAGTTTAGGAAGAAATGAGTAGCTCTGTGAACAGCAAAATCTAACAGTTCTGAGGTTCTCTCTTGGCTCACTGTAGAGCTTCTCCTTTAGGGGAGGAAAGTGATACTTTAAGATTACTCCTCCACAAGGCAATGTGTTTTGGCAAAACTTGTAGGAATTCCTCAGTTTTGCTCTTTCTGGTCTTCTGTCATTAAAAGGTGTTTTGGGGAAGTGGAGAGCGGCAGGAAGCTGGCAAAGTCATAGAAACATCAGCCCTGCATGAGTTCATGACTTCATAAAGCAAATCACACAATTAAGTGCAGTCTCATTAAGTTCTTCTCATCAAGTTCCAAAAGAAAAAACCCCAAAACTTAGATTTTTGCTCCTACTGGATTTGACCTAATTCCTAAATATCTTCTGAAGCATAACTTCAGAAGATATTTCTGCTGTTATTTCTGCTTCCAGGAGTGCCCAGTGTGTGCCAACACATACAGCCCTCTACAGATAGACAGTAAAGTCAAGTTTTACCCTAAAACATTATCTGAACAGAAAACACAGGTAAACCAAACTTTTTTGTTGCTTATTTCTTAGCTAAAGAAATGATGGCATGGACTGCTTAAAAGATTTGCCAAAGGCCACACGCAAAGTCTGAGGAGGATCTATGTCTAAGGCACAGCTGTAAACAGAAAACTTCTCCTGAGCCACAGTTCAGTATGTTCACCACAGTTCACCCTTCCTTTTCAGAGTACTACCATGTAGGACCATATTATTCAAAGCTGCTGGCAAGTCTGACTAATTGTTTTTCTAACAAATGAAGGAGTGGCAGTTGGCAAAAGGTGATAATAACACTGGGCAGCAAAGATTGTAAGTGCCTGTGCCATGCATTGTATTATACATTTTATCTTTAAATGTTCCCTTAGAGAAGCACAAACAAGAATACAAAGAAATCTGACAGTTGCTTATAATTTATAATACTCATTATATTTTTGGGACGGCCATCTCTTGGCAACGTAAGCTCTTTTATTTATAGGCAGGGGCTTCTCATTATTTGCATGCTAATGCATTCACATCTGCAAAGCGTATAAATTAGTCTCCAGCTCATTACGGCAATGTCTTTGTCCTACTTGCCAGTGTGTGATCTGACCCCAAATGTTTCAGATGTCCACAAAATAAAAATAGCCTGAGGGAAGAGCTTCACTGTTGCAGAATTAGCACACCAAAAAATATATCCTTCCCCTGCAAAGAAAGCAAATAAAATAAAATCACGGAATGGGAGGAAACTGCTAAGTGTTTAAAAAAGATGAGCCCCAAGGCGTAACTCCCAGGAAGCTGTTGCTATGTTTTAAGGTGCCTATGCGAGCTCAGCCAAAAGAATAAATTTATATTTAAAGGGTTCCAAATAAAAATATCTTTGTACAAGATTAAGTCTGTGCACCCTGATTTTATCCTAACGTGTCATACATGAGCACTCGTGTTATTATTACTATTTCAATTTTGGTTGTACATAGCTATCTGAAACCAATGTGTTGTCCTTTTTTTTAGTGAACCTTATAAAGGCAGATCCCACTTTCAGATAGTCAAGAGTTTACAACTCCGTCAAGATTTTGACCCTTCATTAAGCTCGCAAAAAGATGAAACAGAGTAGACAAAGCAGGCTCACAGAGCAAATGCCCCTCTTACATCCAAATATGTGGGTGCCTCCTATGTTAACTCACTTTGTCAAAGAACACCGGATGGTAAAAGTTTGCTAATCCCAGAGTTCAGGTTCTGAAATACCTCAGGCTCAACTTTGCTACTGCAGGTAGAAGGAAGAAGACTCTCCCCCAAACTCAGAAAAACACTGGGTCACTCTTGTAACTTCCATATGGTTGCCTTTAACTGTGCTGAGGCACACGAACATACACATCCTTAAAAAAAAGAAAAGTGAAACCCTTGCAACTCCAAACTACTTACATCTTTGGAAAGATCTTAAATAAGGCGACAAAGCTGCTGTCAGCAAGCTTTCACCCACTGCCCAAACTTGCTTCTGCACTACCCTCTGGCCTTTTC
This sequence comes from Calyptomena viridis, assembly GCA_013390005.1. Taxonomy (NCBI): domain Eukaryota; kingdom Metazoa; phylum Chordata; class Aves; order Passeriformes; family Eurylaimidae; genus Calyptomena; species Calyptomena viridis. The sequence goes on along the minus strand of WEIV01031239.1, from coordinate 332,736 downwards.
ATCTCTTCTTCCCAACCTCTCCATCTACTCTTCCTCGACTGTAGAAACCTCCCTTCTTTGCTGGCCTAGTGCTACAGGTAAATGATTGCAAATGAGCTTCAGCTGAGGCTTCAGAGTGTGAGAGGGCACAGCACAGATCATTGCACAAGTGTGATGTTGGATTCAGGATCCCTATGTACCTGCATGCAGGAGATGCAGCAATACATTACATTTCCTTATTGAGTTTTGGTTGATAATAGTAGCCGGTCATTTATTTATTTATTTACCTGTAACTTGTTTGTCACAGTAGGTGAGAGAGAAGCAGAAAAACAGGGCTCTGCATGAGTCATAACCCAGAAAAAGCTTTGCTGAGAATATAACTCACAATGCTTTGCAGAGCTTCCCAATGCACAATGCAGGTGAAAAGCATCAGTGTTGCTGTTGTCTTCATATTGTCTGTCTCATATTACCATGACTGACAATATTGACGATGATGTATTCAAATGGGGCTGTAGGTAGGGATATGTAGGGACTTTGCCATTTCATTTTCTAGTCTTTTCCATACTACCACGAGAAAGAGGAAATGCAGCATAAAGAAAAATAAATACCTGTTTAGAACAAACATACAAATATAGAAGAAAAGGTGTTACTTCTAAACCCAGGGGTTTGACCTCACTTCTGTTCAATTGTATTTTTGACCTTGGAAAGAATTGCACAAGGTATGGAGCCCAGGGAAGGTTTATACATCTGTGCTGCATATCCCACTACGTGAGTGGGCAGCGCCCATGCATGAGCCATAGCGCTGTCACCCCTGGAACTGGCAGATGGTTGGCAGCTAAGAGCTGGGCACAGAGCAAGGGAACAAGAGGGCCTGGTGTTCTCCCTGAAATCTGTAGTTCTGGCACATGTTAAAAGGCAACCTTCCTGCTCACATTGACATTGAGGCTGCCCACCCAGTTCATTGTACATTGCTGTGTGCAACGAACTTCTTGCAGATAGTCCCTGGGGCTGTCATTGCAGGATGAGGACCGCTGCCCTCATTCAGGCTGCTCTGAACGCTGCATCCTGGGGATGGCAGCAAGCACCGATCTGGGTACCTCTCCTCTTCACATCTGCCTCACCCAGAAACTGAGGACCATTTGGGGCTGCTGAGGTGCCAGGCCCTGCATGTCCCACAGAGAGCAAGTAAGCTCTGGCTGGGCCTAGAACTGCCCTTTTAGGCTGAATCTCTGCACTGGCCCTTCATGTCAACTGCTGGGCTCCTCCTGCACTTCATCAGACTGTACAAACAGACTCTGAGTAGTTGAAAGAGATTCCAGTATTTGAGTTGTTTATCAATGCTTCCCACATTTAATGTACTTCTTCTATTCTCAGCAGAATGGAGTACAGGATACATTGGGTGGTGTTGTTTAGATACTGTGCTGAAAAGTATAGTGTCAATGGGTAGACAGAGCTGATTCCAGTCCCATTTCTAATTGCATTCACTTTCTAAACATGGTATAATAGTGGGAAAAAAAAATCATGGCAACATTTTTGTTCAGATCACCTGTGATAAAGCCTCCTTTTCTCTTTCCTCTGCCTATTGTGCTTTCCTTTAAACTTTTACTGAACCTATATTTTGTACCTAGCTTCTTCATGCTTTCTACTACTGAGATCCAAGGATTTATATCTTCACAAATGATAGCCAAAAAAAAAAAAAAGCATGCAGTGACTAGAAACAGCCATGCTGAAAAGATAGTTTAAAAACATATATTTTCCTCTGTGTGTATTTAGCAGTTTCCATCTTTGCCATATGTTCTTTTCCTCATCAATTTGCCTTTTAGATTGTTCTTTAACACTTGCCTGTTTTCTTGCTTCTACAACAGAAGGGGAATTGATCTTTCATTTGTTCCGCAAATATTCCTTATTGTCCCAGGTTTTATTACCCCATCTGCTATTGTGTGATCAATTAAAGTCTCTCATGGTCTCACTTTTCCAACTGATCACACTATACTACAGACTATATTTCAGTTTAATTGCTATCTACTGTATGATCATCTTTGGAAAGATCTTAAAGCAAAAAGACAAGGGTGTTTTTCCCCTGCCTACCATTCCTCTTCTTCTCTGTAAGCAAATATCTTCAGTGCTTACTTCTTATTAATGACAGTGTTTAAACTAAATCCCGCATGTCCACTCTTTTCTATATGAATCCAATTCAATGTCTCTGTCTCAGTGTTTACTACTGTAAAGGACAAAAGTACATACAGAATAAGCTCACCAACATTTGAGGGAATCAAGTAGATACTGTCACACTTCAAGAGCTAAAACGCTTCCCTGAAGCACCCTTGTGAAAATGGAAACTCCTCCCCCCAAGCAGTGTTTCCCTGTTCTCCTGCCTCCTTTTCCCAGCCCTTTCCTACTGCTCTCAACACTTAATCTTGTTCATGCGTGGTTTAACACTGTCCCTGCGTATAGTTTTAAAATCACTTTTTCTCCCATATTTTTTGGCATTTACAACACCATCTTCTGCAAAGTCCTGTTTCATCTTCCTGCACTCAACTCTATCACAGCAATATGTTCAAGAATGATATGCTTTTAAAATTAAGAGGTGCAGCACTGTTTCTGTAAGGGGAAGCTAACCCTGCAAGTGTGATCAAGCTGATGTGAAGAAAGTGAGTCGTCTGCAGCAGGACAAATAGATGGATTCTCCTATCTGTCCAGCACAATGGGAGAGAATACTCAGAATTATAACTATTCATAGCTATTGCTTTTCATAGTAATAGAGCAAGTGGGTCATTGCCAGGGAAGAAACACAGAGACAGCTCCTGGTGGAACAAGGCTTGGGAGAGATTGTGTCAGAAGCAGCACCCCCAAGTTGCCCCTGAAAATAATGACTCAAAGTATTGACGTTCATTCATGCTGTGTTAATCCAGTGTCACATTCACATGTACTGCTAATTTAGAGTTGTGGTCCCTCATCTGAGCATGTGGTTCAAGACCAGACTGTCTCCTAGAAATTAGGCCTCAGTGAGCTGTTGGTGAGTCATTTATAAAAGCTAAACAGGGGCTTTAATGTGGAGCTGTGCAATGAAATGTCTGTAGTGCAGCGGAGATCAAGTTTATCCCAAAAGCTCCCGATGCCACTGCAGGGAACCAAGATATTGTTTTACAAGAGCTACCTGTGCTGAGGCTGGAAAGAGCAATGGTGATGATCTTGTACAATGCTGTGTGGGCAGCTCTGAGATGCACATGGCTTTTACAGAGATGAAGGAAAAACAGAGACAGGAAATATAGATTGATGCAAGCAAATGCAAATATTGCATTTGGAAAGGAAAGGAAAACTGTGTATCAAGCCAGTTTTTCTGTGAGGTATTTGAATTAAAAACTCTCAATTTGACTTCTTCCTCAAAAATACTGAGTAAAATATATATAATTGCAGTGTTAAGAATGGGCAGCAGTACAGGAGCTTCCAGCTCCATAAGTGAACTCAAATCCATAGATGAAAGGCAGTGCCAAACTCCCACTGGAAGGCATACAGGTGTTAGGCTCTGCCTGTGGTACAGGTGTCTGTCTGAGTGGGAGATAACCCCATGGCCTGGGTGACTCTCCATCATCAGTGGTGAAACATCTGAGTGAGAGGAATTCCTCTTTAGGTCCCTGGTCTGCAGTTTCAGAGGAATAAGCACCTATATGTCATAGAATCATTTAGGTTGGAAAAGACCTGTAAGAACCAGCACTGCCAAGTCTACCACTAGACCATGTCCCCACTTGCCACATCTACAGGTCTTTTAAATATCTCCAAGAATGGTGACTCAACTACTTCCCTGGGCAGCCAGTTCCAATGCTGGACAACCCTTTCAGTGAAGACATTTTTTCCCAATACCCAATCTAAACTGCCCCTGATGCAGCTTGAGGTCTTTTTCCTCCTGTCCTGTCACTTGTTACCTCAGCGAAGAGACCGACCCCCACCTGGCTACAACCTCCTTTCATGCAGTTGTAGAGAATGATAAGGTCCTCCCTGAGCCTCCTTTTCTCCAGGATAAACACCCCCAGCTCCCTTGGATGCTCCTCATAAGACTTGTGCTCCAGACCCTTCTCCAGTTCCACTGCCCTTCTCTGGACACGCTCCAGCCCCTCAGCGAGGGGCCCAGCACTGAACACGGGATTTGAGGTGTGGCCTCGCCAGTGCCCACAACAGGGGGACGATCACTTCCCTAGTCCTGCTGGCCACACTCTTGCTAACACCAGCCGGGATGCCACTGGCCGCCTTGGCCCCCTGTCTCGTTGCTACGGGAGCAGAAACAAGGACAGCTGACAGGGCCCCCCCGAGCCCGGCCAAGCTGCTCGGGAGGCTCCGCGGTGCCGGGCGGAGGGTCCCGGGACACGATAAGCCGCTTTGCAGGGGAGGGGGTTTTGGTGGGAAGCCGCCGCAGCCCCCTTGGATCAAATCCTTCCCTCTTCCAAGTTTTCCCGAAGTGTCTCCTGCCCTCTGGCGGCAGAGGCACCGCTGACCCCGGACACCTGCGGCGCTTTCGAAAACAGTGTCATGGGAGTAGAAATCTCAGGTCTCAATGAGTTTCAGACTTGACACCCTGACTCAGAAAGATGGGAAAAACCATTTCCAGCTTTGTGTCTGATATTGCACAAATATTATATTTTTCCAAGGCACATCTGCTCTTGACTTACCAGATGTGAATACACAAGTCAGAATAAATACAGGTATGCTCTCTGCAAGACCTAGTAAGCCTTTCCCATTCTTCTGAATAAATACAAATTTATCTTAAAAGAAAACCAAGTAAAAAAACAGTGAAACCCTCCAGCCCCTTGTGCATCAGTATACCCTGTGCCTTGGTTTTTCTTGGAGGGATGGTTCAAAAAGAAGTAACAGCAACTCTAGGAAATAATGTTCACATGTTGCACCAAGCTCCCATTCCTGCAGGAATAGTTCCAGTATTAGCCAGGCAATTGCTAACACCTTGTAACATCACACATGAAGATGGTCAGTTTGCAACCTTGGAAAAGGACTTGCGGACAAAACCAAAATCAATACGGAGGTCAAGAAGGACACAGTTCTTTATTTGATAGTTTCCTTTTTTATAATTTGGAAATGCAAGTGGGAAGATGAGGTAAAGGAGGAAAAGTTGCATCAGCTGGTCCATATTGGTCCTTCCTGTATACTGTGTGGGCATGATCTAAGTGAGCCTGAGGCCTCTAGAGACCTCTGGAGTAAAATCCCTGCCACCTGGGATTCTGCCATTCCCTTTAATAGAAACTGAATTTCACCCAGTCCATCTCCAGGAAATAGAGAGTAGGTGTAGAAAACTGGAGTTAGTGAGCACACATGCAGATTTATGACTGTCTGTATGGCAACCATAAGCACTGTGTACACAGAAGGAAGACTCTTTACTATTCTTTTATTTCTCAGATTTTAGGTCATCTCAGGCTGATGGAGTCACACAAGGTGTCTTGCTGGAATGAGAAAGTGTTAGTCACACCTCTGCAGGCCAAACTGTTGCCTTAGTATTTTCACAAGGCTTTTGAAGCAGGCTCAACAGCACATCAGTTGCAGAGAGCTAGCTTATTTCATCTACGCCAGCTCCAGATGAGTCTCTAATGTAAACTGAGTTCAACTAAGGGCTACTGACAAGAGCTGGTCAGAAAAATTGTTTTCTTGTAAATTCAGATAATGCTGGCTTTTGAGCACACACAAGGAAATTGAAGTTTGATCTGGAAATACTGATGGAGTGGTTGTTGTGGGTTATACTAAGTATGTCCGATCCCTATCCTATTTTATGGGTTGAATGACTACCCTGTTTAGGTGATGCTAATTAGGTATTTATGGCTGTGATGCCTGAAGAGAGATTAAGTAGAATTGGGGCACTTGGACATGTAGGAAAGTGAGCATTAGACGCTGCTGGAGGACAACACCCATGAATTACAAAATAATTGGATTTACAACAGATATTCACTCTGTGGACATTGGGGTTTTTTTCCTGATGGTTTTAACTGAGAGGTAAAAAGGCTAGGAAAAAAAGTAGTCAGGTAAAATAAATGGAAGGTGCCTGAGCCCTGAGGGAATTCCCTTCTAAAGGCCAGAGGGATGCCCTTGGCACTGTGCTACCCACCATGTGTCCCCCTTCTTCACCCCCCAACTCCTCTCCCAAAAATACATTCTTGGCAACCAGCCTGCAGATTCCCACTGGCACATTTCAAATCTGTGAAAGCTCAGCCATACTTGTCTGGCCTGGAGCTGATTCCTGACCTTCACTCAGTGCTACTTGGTTTTTTCTGATAGCTGAGTGAATGATTGCCAGAACTGGTAAATGATTTACTACATGTAAAGCACCATCTAGTAGAGAGGCATATCCCTTGTTACACTGCAGAGAAAAATATTTCTATAGAGCCACAAAGATTATGAATTTGGTTTATTATTCACATAATAAATAAATAAAGGTAAGGGTAGTGATGGTGAAAGAAGTTTATGATTCCTTTTCCACGGTTAAAGAAAAAAATTGAGGAAAGTATTTAGATTTTCATCGTAACTACAGAACACATAGCTGTGTTCATGGCTGAAAGTAACATACGTTTGGCAGAGCAGCTTGATCCAGAATGACCAGATAGATTCAGGCAGGTTTGATGTTTAGCAAAGCAAACCTCCTGTTTGTTTTGTTACCTATTAGGACATCTTTTCCTTGTGATCATACATGTTTTTCATACATGTATCATTACAGACCCACAGAGCTGACTCCTACCATCTGGTCTCTGTGAAGATGTGGGTTATACAGCCTGGAGGTGAGAAAAACTACATATGCTGCTGGAGTTGCCTATTTTACTGCAGGAGGCACTGGTTCATTAGTTTGCTAGATTATCTCACTACTAAATCCAAGTATCATTGGTACTGAAGGCAGGTAACTTCACTGACTGTGTTGTAGGCCCTCAATCATAAAGAAGAGAAGTTTGGTATATTATCTTTTAACTTCATCTACATTTTCCAGTTGTTTAAAAGCCAAGTATTTAAAAAGAAAGGAGAAGATGGTATTTCTTGCTTCATGGGGTCATCAGAAGAAGCAGGGTAAGCCACACAAGCCACTAATGCCAAAGGTGGGCTTGGAGGCTGCTCTCAGAGCTTGTCATTATGCCACTGCAGTGTCTGGGCACTGAGGCACTCCAGGTGCAGGCACAGCCTTGGGAAATAAAGTAATGCAACTACTAAAAACGGGAGCCAGCTCTACGCTCCTGTCTGAACTGGGGGAACTCTCTGACTTTCAACCTTATAATTAAGGGGTCACTTTCCTGAGCAGTGCATTCCTATTTTATTTCTCACAAAATGGATGAAATTGAATCTCACTTCTCTTCCAATAGCTCTCACTTTTTGTGCTGAAGAAAGTACTTTCTGCATCTCCTTCTGAGGTTACGGAGCTGATAGTGATACTGCTGGAAAATCACAGCCTGGCACTGCACAAATGAAGTTCTGCTGCAATGACAAAAAGAGATGATCATGGTGCCCAATTCTGCCATTATTGCTCCATGCAAACTGTGTGCTGATGACTCAGGCTTGCAAGTAGTTCTGGCAAAATTTATTTACAGCTCTATTTTATTATTAATTCGGAATGAAATCTGAACAGTGGGAATGACCATAAGGATGTTGAGAAGACTGGTGAAACTCCACATGGTTTGAGGTAACCTGCCTGAGATTTTTGCAACTTGTCTATAGTGATATCATACTATTGTTCTGATTTTAGCATCACAATCTACTCCCTAATATTTGCCAGCAATTAGTACTCAGATGAGGTTGACCTCACAGGACACCTCCCCTGAATACCTTTTGAGGAATTGACATTGGATGCAGTTAAATTATATGTGACATAGCTGTGGCAAAATCCCATTTAGGAAATAGAGAGAAGAACTCATATGCACCCATCCTCCATGAAAATCATGTCATCCCCCTTAACCGCTGTTCTTTTTCAGCCCTTCAGATTTCAGAGATTTGTCTTTCTACTCTTTGCTGAGGCCTAGAAGCTGCTCCAAGACTCAATCAAATGTGTGAGTTGTGCACCCAAAACACATGCACCTCTAGTCTTGTGATGGGCTCATATGATGAGTTGGCTTTGGTGCTGGGGAATGGGATGACATGATGGGATGTGTGGAGGTTTTATTGTAGAGAAGTGTTTCTTCCATGACCGTCATCCCCCTTTTATTCATGCCATGTGATGGGGAAGCCTTCATTGTGGTCGTGTTGCATCTTGGAGTGCATTTCCAGATAAGGAATGGGAAAAGATTAGGGCTCATGGGTCCCGAATAGCACTGCTGGGCTGTGCCCAGCACAGCCTGCTTGGAAGCTGGAGCACAATTTCAATCAAACAGTCCTTAGATGGCCATTAGGAAACATTCGTTTGTTTAATGCTGAGCCTGATCTGAGACAAGCGACGGTTTCCTTGTTAAGAATGTCACATTTCCATCTTCATAAGACGCCTTTCTTTAAGTTTTTTTTTCAGCTGCACAGCAAGTTGTTGCAAGCTTTTGGTGCCTGAAGTGGCTAACACCACCGGTATTATCCATGTCGGGTAACGCTGGTCGGGCTATCCAGGGAACAGAGAGGGATGACGAGCTCCAGCCCGCGGGAGGACGGCAGGGCTCGTGGAACCCCGAGAACCGAAAGGTTTTTTGCTGTGGTTGCGTTTTGCGGTGGCAGGTCCACGATGAGGGAGAGGCTAAGGGTGCTGGAGGGTGGCAGAAGTGCAAGGGTGAGGCCGGGAGGGGCGAGAGAAGTGACAGGGGGTCGCGGGGCTGGCGGGGAGCCGGGGCCCAGCGGGGAACGGGCTGGGCTCGCCCCGCGCTCCGCTCCCTTTCCTTCCCTCCCCTCCGCTCCTCTCCGCCGGCCCCACCGGTCGGGGCCGCCGCCGGCGGCAGGCTTAGTCAGAGGAATGTGGGTGGGACTCCCTCCTCCCCAGCGCCTTAAAACCCGGCTCGGACCGGGGCATACGCAGTGTCCCGTCGTGGCGGATCCTCTCCGGCGAGCCCCTCCCGCGACGCCCGGGCTCACTGGGCGCCCCGCCGGCAGGGCAGGATGGTGGTGTGCGGCCTCGCCTGCTGGAGGTGCAGGTGGCTCCTGCCCCTGCTGCTGGGCCTGGCCATCATCATGGGCATCATCGCCCTGGCGGGCCGGGGATGGCTGGAGTCCGAGTCGGAGCCCTACGTGCAGCAAGCGTCGCTGTGGGAGAGCTGCACGCGGGGCGAGGAGGATCTCAACTGGAGCTGCGAGTCCCTCATGGACTACGGTGAGTGAGAAGTCCTGCGAGGGACCCGCGGCAGTGAGTGCCATGGCCATGGACTCTCCCTACCTCTGTTGTGGAGCGGCTGATTTCTGGGACAGAGTTTCCCTCGCAGAACCCGTGCTGTTTCGGGGCTTAAACCAGCAAAGAAACACAGGTCTTAGACTGCTTCAGAGCGATCTCTTTTTATCAGTGCGACGCTGAGAAGCCGGGGCATTGATACGTTGGGCTTTTTCTAAAGTTGTTTTACAGTCAAAGTAAGATGGCCAGCTGGCTACAAGTCTGTCAGTTTGCTTTCCTTCCACTCTCGGCAGGCTGCAGTGCCAGCAGCCTTGCCTGGCACCACTGAACTCCCCCTCCCTGGGCCGGTGTCCTCCCTGGACAGATGGTGAGCGTGGAAACCTTCGTGTAGGGTGTCCTATGCGCAGCCACACCTGGACAGTAGTAAAAACGTCTTTCCCCGACCTTTGGAGGGAGACAACACCTTAATTTAACCCTGCCTGGCCAAGGGAGTGCGACTATTAAAATGCCTCCTGACCTGCAGCTTAAAATGGTCTGATGTGGGTTTACAGGCAGAAAAAAACTGCACTTTCCTTTGTGTACCTCTGTGTTGCACTGGGGCCTAAATCAGGGATAACTGTGTCTCTTTTAACTTGCTGAGCTGCTTCTGTATCTGGCATTACCAATGTAATGTCACTGCACACTCTGTTTCTGGGTCTATTGGGGGACTTTTTGTTTTATTGCTAGAACACATGGGTCTGATTACATCTGCTTTTCTCTAAACCAAAATATTTCTGGACAAATAAGCAGACCCGCCTTAAGATCCTGGATGAGGGTTCTTTAGGGACTGGGAAGCTGGAAGGGTGTGTTTCAGCCGGGAGAGCTGGGACTGTTTACCCTGTGCAGATCCCTTGCTGTCTGAGCACGGCAGACTGACTTCCAGAAGCTTTTCATTGCAACACTCATACATAAGCTAAATCCTGAATATAATGCAAGACAAATGGCTTAGTTTTGCAGCCAGGTGATGACTTCGGGCCTTACTGTAGGTGGAAGAAATCTGGCTAGTGAGATAAAAATATCCCTCTCCCTCGTTAGACACGGGAGGAAAGCTGGTACTGAAATTTGCATTGGAAAGGGAAAAAGTTCTAATACAGTACAGCTGCTGAAATTTGTTCTCTCCTGTAGTGACACTGCTCTCGTCCCGGAGTGCTGATGGGTGTGTGCTTTGAGTCAGCCCTCAGCATTGTGGGGCAAAAGTAATTTTCTACTGCTTTTTTCTAGTTAACAGGCTAACAGAGAAGAAGAGTATCCTTGACTTCGCTTATTTAAGCCTTAGCTTATTTAAACCAAAACTTATTTAAACCGATTTGCCTCTTTTCAAATTTTCATGACATCAATGCCACTGTCTACTAAAATAGTATTTACATATAAAGACTGGATGTAACACGAGTTCAGGTTTGATTTGTTTTCTTTTTTCTGTGCTAACGCAATTACTCTCAAAATATTTACAAAGGAAAAAATGCCTAGCAGGCATTCACAGCACTGCTGTAGGAAAATAAAAGTTAACTGAGATGCATAACTTATGTTTTGCATACAATTACTGCTACACACTAACCATCCTCCACCTCTCCTTATGAAATGAAGACTTCAGAGTGGATCTCCATTAACAGAAAGTTCTATTAGACAACTTCGTAATTGAGCTGTGGCATGTATACTATGAAAAGGAAGAGAAAAAAGCAGCCGAGTCGCTTATTTTAAATGAGGGGAAAGGGGCAGGAACAGACAAAGATTTGCAAATAGGAGTGTCTCCTAAACTGCATTTCTTCTCAATGCACATTTGCAAATGCCACATGAGAGGGAAGAAGTGAAAGGGAAAAAGAAGAGTAGGATGTTATTTAGTAGGGAGGCAGGGAAGGGATTCTGTTTAGAGTTCTGTACTGGTTTGTGTCTGGGAAGTACCCTGGATGGCAGCGTCTGTGTATTGTCAAAATGTTGCAATGCAGAGGTGCTGTACTGCACTAGAATATGATTCAAGATGAGTTAATCTGGACCATTGCAGACTGTTGACCATGTGTTTAAAACATATCAGCAAGCCGTCAGCCATGACAAGGATTATTTGCAGCGTGTTACTTGGAGAGGGTGATTGTCTTTATAGTGATGAGGCTTTAAGTTCAGGAGCAGTATCTGTGGGTGGCTGTGTCCTCCTAGTTCTGAATGGCTGGTCCCCCGAACTTTGCTTTGAATTAACACTGTAAAAGATGGGTGTGTACGCGTGCAGTAAAAGTAACCCCATTAGGTTAACTCCTTCTTATATTCCTAACAGCCGGTTGGTATTCATTAGGTACACAACAGCCAAGAAGAAAAAGGGAAGTGTTCGTCTGGATCCTTAGTTAAGTGCCAAAGGAAAAAAAAAAAGAAAGGGGGGAAAAAAAAAAGGTGGAACCTACAAGTAGGAGCCCAGCCTTTGTGAATCATGTTTCACTGTAGCTGTGTCTCTAAAGGCACGGACTTTGATACCGCAGATTATTGGTGAAGTTGAGTGCATGTGTAGACTTCACTGAGGGGCCAGGTAAATAAAGGAGGAATGTTAGATGTACACTTATGTTTTCAGTACACCTCTTTTCAGGCATGCTTTTGTCTGATTTACAATGCCAGGATGTATTCAAGTCAAACTAACATCGCTTATAGTGTCATCCAAGTGCAGGCACTTGGGAAAGGTGTGGCAGTTGGTGTCCCTGCCTACAGCCAGAAGGAATATACTGCAACTCCCTGGTAAAAGATCCCAGTGAACAGGTGAGGCTGGCCTCTCTGCCAGTGCACTTTGCTGGCTCCTGGGCAGGTGCACTTCCGCTGCTAACAACCCAGAGACTTGAAAACTTGGAAATGAATACAATTGTGCCTCTCCTCAGCTCCCGGCACAGCCAACTGGCTGAAGCCAAGTTTGTACTAGAGGGCTTGTTTTTAATAGTGTAGGTACTATATATATGGTAATATAGCAGTTCCTTTTGCTGCACTCTGAAAGCCAAAACAGAGTTGTGATGCCCAGTACCAGTTTTTAACCAGCTCTCCTAGCAAACCTTTGATTCTGGGCTCTTCTGTGCTTGTGGTGGGTATGCTCATAGCTTCCCTTCATCATTCATGCTACCACGGAAGTTTGCACATTATTTGAGCAAGAAGATTGACAGTGCTCTCTTGTTTGCAGTCCACTACTCTATAACATCAACAGAGACAGATATTTTTGGAGATTCTATGTAATGAACTTTCCAGGCCAAACAAGAATTGCTACTGCTATTTATGTACAGAAAAATATTATAGCTATGGTGTAAAAACGTGCCCCATCTATGCATGTCATGATGAAAACTTCTATCCTAAGATTCCAGTTACTCATGAGCTACCAAACTAGCTTCTGCTTTTGGAAGTAAGTGAATGAAGATGAGGAAGTCTTGTTACTTCAAATCCTGTAGTTCATCTCACTGCTAGACTATTTTCCTCACTCCTTTTTTAATTTCTAAAGGGAAATCTAAATTTAAATATTTTAGCCTGTAAAGATTCCATCTTCTCCCTGTTCAGAGTAAGGCATAGCCAAATGAAATCAGGAAACACGCCTAACACTAAGGTGCTGTTGCTTGCTTTCTTTTAATTTCATCATATTACTGTGCTCATCATTAGCATTAAGTAATCCTGACCCCTCCTTGTTATTTGCATGATAAGATTTGCAGCTTAGTTGCTTTCCATACTCATCATTAATGTAATGTTGTGCTATGTAATAAAACTCTTAATCCTTCCTAATAATTACAGACCTTCAGCTCTTGAAGAGTTGTTTTTTTAATGTTCTTTCAACACCACCTAATTGATAAATACTTGTCTGCTGATCAGGTGTAAAGAACTTGACTGTTCTTTGAGGCCAAGACAACGGGGGAAGACTAATACCTTCAACTATTTTTCTGCTCTCCTTTCTCTTTATGCAGCTCCAGATTACTGTAGCGTTATTGGCTGTTTCAAAAACATCATATTTATCTACTTTGCATAAGAAGTACTCTCTCTGACAAATGAATGGACTTGAGAATTTTTTATTTTTATGGAAAACTTAAATCCTGGCTAAATATCGTGTGATTACCAGGTACTTCTAAGCACAAATCAGCGAGATGCTGGGGCTAATCTGTCATTGACTGAGTGTGAGCGGGTCTCTCCAGCTCTTAAGGCAGCAAACAGTGGGAGGGTAAACTTGCACCTCTCTCCTCCTGGGAGCTGTAGGGGGAGGAACTTTCAGACAGCAGAGCTGGGTGCCTGGGGGGACTCGATCACCTCTCAGAAGCCTTTAGAGGGACAAGGAGCTGGAAAAGCCTGACTTGATAGGTATGGGGACGAGGGGAATCCTGCATAGAGAAACAGCAGTTTCAGCCTGAGCTCTGTGGCAGCCCCTCTTTTGAAAGCTCTCCCCGTTGGTGGGGGTAGCAGCGGCTCTTGTGGATGAGAAACTTGCCAGGGCTGCACCCTGTGCTCAAGAAAAGTGCAGCCTCCCATCCCAGTCTCTCCCATCAGTCACTTACTAAAAGACTTATGGTTAATTTGTGAGATTTCTCTTACATTTTGTGTATATATAAGTGCAGAGGTTCTTGCTGCTCTTCCTGTAACTCTCACAGGGCACCAAGTGGCAGGCTGGTTATTCAGTGGCTGACTACTACACTAGTCCAGCCCAGAGCACAGCCACCCAGTGCTGTGGCCAACCCCTCTGACTCAGTCTTGTCAGGTCTTGTCAGTATCAACCTGCTGTTAACTGCTGTTGGAAAAAATAATCGAGCAGGAGAAAGAGGGGAAGTTACAGGGTCTCCAGCACTGAGCTCTGTCACATGTGAGCACAAAAGTCACTGAATTTCACGATGATGGTGCTTACTGCTACCCTGTTTTTGAAGACCTGAAACAAAGCTGAGTGTGATATTAATCTTCCTGACAAGATGTTTCCTGCAGCCATATGTGTTGTCATTTTCATATTGCCAGAGACAAGAAAATAAATCACTGTGAGCAGAGCTGGGGCTGACTTGTATCCAAAAGCTTATTATGCTTGTAAAGTAAGCACAGATGATAGGAAAATGGCAGAGAGAGCACTGTGGGAATTCTGACTTTTACTCCTCTGGTTGTGTTTGTGTTGCACCAAACCTCAAGGTGTCTAACATACAGGTGTATTTGAGTCTGCAGCCTAAGTTTTATCAAACAGATGACAGATTTGTCTTCCTACATCGTGTCAGCATACATAATGCATCAGAAAGGGACTGTGCTACGATAACTAGGTGTTCCTTACACTTGTGCTTTTTTTCCATAATGGGGCAAATATTGGTTAATAACTTTGCTAGATCTAGATTTAGTCTGAATTGGTTTTCCTGGGCTGGCTGTGTGTAATGATTGCATATCCCTTTATATTAGTTATTACTAAAGAAATCCTATTATGGAGACAATATTCAATGCCTGTGTTAGGTATGTATGAGAATATTTTGTGTGAAAAGATTTTATCAGACTGCTGACGTAGTTTTAATCTCCGGACACTCATCAGGTGTCCTCTCTTGCTCCTTCCCCCTCATTATTCCCTTAGGGAAGGAGTATGAAACATGCACAACTAGCTGAAGGAGAACTAATTCGAAAAGTTTTTGCTGTCTTGAGTAGCTTCAAGAAGGGAGAGGGAAAAGAAAACCCTTTTCCTTTCCTTTTCTATGTCAGTTTTATTGTCTTCAGGTGGTGGCAGGGTGGTTGGGAGTTTTGGGCAGAAATTTAGCAGATATCTGCTGTATTCTGCTTTTGTTCTTGGAATAGAGGGGAAAGAAACTGGTTTAAACTGATCTAATTAAAATAGTTGTAAAACAGTGCTTCGCTTTTAGATAGTGAACTGACGTATATAGTAGAGGTGTCTGAGAGTTTTACTGCATTCTCTGTCTCAATTTTTCCCCATTTGTGCAACTGGTAGAATAAGGTGGCAGATTATATCTCTTTAGGAAAAGTTTATTTTACAGCCTTTGTCCGATCTGAGTTTTTGCACAGAAAGAATGGAGGCCACATTGAAAGCAGGGTATCTCCAAAGTCAGTTCAACTGTGTTGGAATGGATGGCTCTGATGAAAGAGACTTTGTTTTAAATGTTCTGACCTAGATCTCACTGCCCTCTTTATTCCTACATTAGAGGGAGCTCAGGATCTGGCCCTACCTCTGTCTGAGTGTGTGAAAGTAGAAACCCACATTATGTAGATGTGGGAATTGAACTGTGATGACAGCTGACTGGAAAACAAAGCACTAACCAGTATGGTTTAGCCCTTGTGGGCAGGTATCCTGCCTCCAGGGCAGGAGCACCTTTGCTTGTAGTAGTTTGCACTGGGCTTGTCTCAATTACTTGGTTTCTGAAGAGGACGGTGTCTGTGAGGGCCTTTTTGCAAGGCCATGTTACTGCAAAAGTGGAATTGCTGGCTTTTTTTTATTTTAGGAGGTTTTCATACCTTGGCCCAGGCCTGTGGTGGATGAATTCTGGGTACTGGTGCTGCTCTGCTGGAACACGGCCGCTTGCTTCATGCCTGAGCCTCTCCAGCATGCAGTAACTTGATCCTAAGAATCAACACCACCCTGTTCCATGAAATGTCAAAGTAATGTCTTCAACTTTAATTCAGGTTTCTTTTCCACCTCCTATGTTTTGTCTGTGAATAGACATTTATCTTCAAGAATTTTCTTTTTGTCATCTTTTCAGCTATTCCAAATATATTTCTTTTCGTTCATGCTAATGTTGTTTCATGTGCACTATTCCTGTCATAAACAAGAAGAAATTGTGTGCTGGCAGCACTGTTATTTCCCAGCAGTTACCTCCTTTGGTGGTACCCTCTTGTCTGCTTTCACGCTTCTCTGTGCATGGAAGTGATTTTGTAAACTTGCATATTGAACAGGAGTTGTAATGATAAAGTGCATTATCAGCAGTTGTGTGCCCTATCTGCTCAGATGTCTGTGGGTGTCTCACAGTTTGAAGGTGTTATCTCTATCCCGTGCTGCACTATACCCCTCTTTTCAGCAAGACAAGTTAGTGGGCAGGGAGTTCTGTGCTGCTCCAGCAGTGATGGTGTCTCTCTGCTCTGCAGCTGTGTGCTTTGGAGGCATTCAGTACTGCTTTGAAATAAGGACATGCCTCTTACAGAAAAAGATTTCAATAAAAAATGGTTAAAGAAAACCAAAGAACTGCAATGACCCACAGCTGCATACTGCTGTGTGTGACATCCTTCTTGTTTTCTCTTCAAGGATGGGGGAGAGCAGCAGCTGCCACATACCTTGTTGGCTTTGTGATCCTGGTCATCTGTTTTGCCCTTGCAGTCATCGCATTCTCAATTGAGATACTCCGTTTCAACTTTGTGCGAGGAATTGGAGGCTTGCTCTTCGTCGTTGGTAAGGCTGGGCACAAAGACAAGGTTATTTTAGGTGTAAAAACAGGTATCAGCAGGGAAACATGCTAGGTAGAGACTCCCTTACCAAATTAGCTGTGTTTGTTTGGTTTATGACTCATTTTCCTGGGGAACAAGAGAAGGTTGATTTGAGATGATAATGGTTAGGGAAGCTCCAGTGGGCTTTTTCAGTTTTCACTTTCTCAAAAGCACTGTATGGGGGACACCCAACACCTGTGACCCTGCATGTCACATGCTAAGGCTTAGGAACTGAGAGCCCCGGGTGCTTCCTACTTTTCTGATGGGAGGAGGAGCAGTGGGGCTATGGGAGGTAACTGGCTCTGCAGGCTCTCACAGTGCCTGGCTCTAGGACAGGGCTGTTCATGGCATGCAGGTCACGGCATGCAGGTATGTGCCTTAGCAACCTGGCAATGTCAGCTGTAGCTGTTGCAGTCAGGTAGGCGTGGGGTTCTGCCTTGGCCAGAAGTCACATACCTCTGTAAGAATGCAGATTGGATTGCAGGACTGAAGCTAATCCCTACATATCTTAAATATGCAGTTATCTCCAGGTACCTTTTTTTTAGTGGGGACTGTAATATATTCATTGTCATTTACTCCTGCTTTTCTTTTTTTCTCCCTCTAGCTGCATTCCAGATCATTGGCTTGGTCATTTACCCAGTGAAATTCACGGAGGAGATTCCACTGATGGGAGATAATATGTTCAGCTGGGCCTATGGCTTCGGTTGGGCCAGCACTGTTGTTGTAATAGGTTGTGCTTTCTTCTTCTGCTGCCTCCCCAACTGGGAAGATGAAGTCCTGGGAAACATCAAGCCTACCTATTACTACTCCTCCCCAGAGAGAGCACCATACTTAAATTGAAAGATGAAATCCAAGTACAGTCAACTGTCAAAACAACAGAGGAGTACCTCTGATGTACATCTGGTGTGATTATAGGAGACTGAAAAAACCCCCCTTATTTCACCGGAGTATTTCTTACTATCCATGGCAATAAATTAGGAAAAACATTGGCATCTTTAAGCAAATAGCTTTTACCTAAAGTATTAGTTACATATTGTCATGTCAATTCTGTTTGGGTGTTTTACTTGCTCCTTCCCCTCCCAACTGAGTCATCCTTATTTTATTTAAACATTTGCTTATGAATAAAGATGATAGTGTTTCAAGTATAGAAAGGAAGAGGATAGATTTTAAACAACCCATTATGGGTCCTGCAAGGTATTTTTTTTGACCTCTGACAAAATTGCATTAAATGGAACTATTAAAAATAGCAACCTTCCAAAGAATGCTTTTGCTTCCATCAAAGTCAGTCCCAAAGAAGGAACTTCCCTGAGACTGTCAGTCACGTGCTGCTTAAAAATCTTTTCTTATTCCTGTTACAGTACTGTTGTTGCCTAGTAGCTATTTGAACTAGGGGGAAAAAAACCCTAAAATTTATTTTCCACCAGTTGATGCTGTTGGACAGAGATCTCCTTTAAAACATGGAACTGGTGTGTGTAACAGTGGCTAATGCAACATTGGTGGTTTTGTGGCCACAGCAGGACTTGTGATGGAGTCATATATATGTGTTTAATATATGTTTTCATAGAGAGAATCAATAAAATTTCAGATGTTAAACATTTTTACATGGTATTTTAAGGTTGCTGATTTAGAAAATATCTTTGAGTAGAAACATAAACTCTTCTATTTGTCTGCCTTTTTTAAACTGCAGTGTTTTAATTATCAGTGTGCTTTGGAGGGAAATCTTAGAATAAGGTATCTGAAGACCTCCAAAAGTTTCTAACACTGTAGGCATCTCAGAGTTTAGTAAACTTGGGCCTGCTTTGTGAGTCACTAGGGGTAACAGGTAAAAATAGAAAAGCAGTTCTGTGAGCAATTTACATATGCAAAATTCATACAGACATCCATGTTAGAGTAATCTGGCTGGCTCCTTGTTTGTGTTTCTGCAGTCAGCAATTCCAAATAAGTATTCCAGCAGAGCAGAGCCATGTCTGTGTTGGTCATGGACCTGCAGCAGCTTACAGGAGATTTAGTTATGGTCTGTACTCTTCGTCAGGGCTTTCTTCAGCTGGGGAAGAAGGAAGACACTTATTTTTGGAACTCCTCCTCCAGCTATGGGAGAAATAGGTCTAGCAAAGACAGACTGAGGAGAGTACGGGTAGGGTGGAAAGCAAAAGCTGCTGCATGTTATTGTTATTTCTTACTCTCATGAACCCAGTACTTAGGAGAGGGTAAGCATGTTGGGTATGTGTACTCATTCACATGTACAAAATAGAACTTTAAAAGCATTAACCAAAATACTGTAAAGCTAATTTACAACTAATATTTTGCAATGCCCAGTATTTCTTGTATTATATATTTTATAGCTTTCAATTTTGTAACACCTTTTTTAATTTGATAATGCTATAGATTGCATGTGATCCTGTTTTGGAAAAGCCATATGACTCCTGAAGGTCCCTTAAAGACCTGTATTTTATAGTTTTACAGAGCATAAATAACTGCAGACTTTAGAACTGTGTTATGAGCTCAGTTGTGGCATATACAATCAATTGTATTTGTGATTCTTGCTGAATAAGAGAATGTGTCGTTTGTTTTTTTCTTTTCTGTACAGTACTGGCTGGTGGGGAATATTGTGTAGACTTACCTGTATCATAAGTAATGATAGGACCTACTTCTAGTGAATTCAAAACATGCCAGAGAATCCCAAGTCTGCAACATCCTTGCACAGCTAAAGCTGAGAAGGAGAAAAATAAGTAAGAAAATGGACACCTTTCCTAATGAGAGGGAGGATGGTATGGTAATTGGGTTTAGCATGGTTTAAGTCTTTTGTGTGCTTTCTTATAAGCATTGTCATAACTTGTCAAAAAAGCACAAATGTGGAATAAACTTGGCTCTGAATGTACTGGGAGGGGTAGAAGCATAACCAGCACGTTACGCAATTAAGATGTTCCAGGGAAAGCTATTGCAAATAGTCATTTATTACTTTTAAGTGATACTAATGTATATGACATTCCTTTCAAATGTGATGGCTTAATTAAAAATGTTTTAAGTGACAGTTGTGTATTAATTTCATAAACTCAAACAAATAGCTATTCTTTCCCTCTCTTAACATGAATAACAGTATCCATAAAGTGTTGGATTAACAAAAATAAGTTAAAGACCTTGTGTCTAGGAGGCAGCAATTTCATTTTCCAGTCAAATAAGCTTGCTAATACTCTGCAATCATGTTTGTGCACTTTCTTTGGAAGTGCCAGGCATAGAATGTTCTTTGTTAAACCAAAACCTCTTAAGTGCATCACAGCTTAAGGGGGAACTCTAAACATTTTAAGTACACAACAGTCTACAGGAGGTCAGGGATCTGGGAAGCCTATTCTGTATCAAAACGGTTCCAAGGGCCTTTCCTATAGTGATCAAGAACTTTAAAGAGAAAAAGATGGTGTACTTGCCTACTGTTTTCAGTGGAAGGCCGCACTTCTCCTGTGATTAGAAACCTTCTCATTTCTAGCCTCAGATTATGCATGGGCAACATTATAGCCCTATGCTAGTGACATTCTATATCCCAAACAACTTTTTCCACCTGCCTTTTTACCGAGAGCAACTCTGTCAGTTACAGTTGTCTTACACCAGCCTGTGGCTTCTGATTTCTGGAAAGACAGGTTCATCATTCTCCTGTTTGTTTTTTTTATCTGTCCCCTTCCTTAAATGTCTGAATTTTTAAATATGCTTACTACAATAGATTCTGGTGCCTTACATGGTTTTGTTTTTTTTTTTTGATTTTGTTTCCATGCCTCCCTGCTCTTAACTATTCTTAATTTTGAATACACAAGTAAGGAAAATATTATGGTTCCTTTTAGATTTTCCTAAATGCTCTGAGGATAATTGGAGGATTTCTATAATGGCTCTTTTTTGGCAGGAAGAAAATTTGTACTCTTGTTTACCTACCAGTCTGTATTAAGCTGCAGCCTAAATCTATGCTCAGTAAAGTCCCCTGAACAGCTCCATTGAGCTTCAGGCTGCAGGGCACTCCTTCTAATTCAATCCTGGAGAAGAGAGAACACTTCAGGAGAATTTGAGCACACTTGGCCCTTGTCTCTGGGGGAGGTACAAGCAATCAAAAATGTGCATGACTGAGTGCTAGGGAAGGCTAAGTGACCTAAATGGGATGATTAATGACTAAATCTCATGGATATGGGAAACAGCTGCCACACCCCACTGGGATTTTGTAGTTTTAGTTGACGCAACAAGTGACTAATTTTTTAGACAATTCATTGTCAAGGAAGAATTCTAAAAGTGTATTCACCTGACCTTTATGTCCTGCATACAAGGGCTTTTGGACCTAGAGTGCATACATAAATCAAGAGAGTGTAATAACAGATCATTCGGGAGGAGTTGTTATGGTGATAAGCACTGTAGAAACAAAAACAACCGTGTGCTAAAACAAAATGTTACACACACAAAAGAGTTGCTGAGATCATTGAGCACTTAATGAATTAATGATGAACCAAGCACATACATCTATGGAAATTGAGATGTTTTAGGAGATGCACAGCAGCTGAGATCCCTGAGGTACTGGTGCCACAACTCGGAGCAGTGGAGGTTACTGGCAATGTGGAACAGCCCCCTGGAAAACCAGGTTTATTCTGTGCTGGTAGGTGAAGTTGTACAGATTTTTAAATGAATTTGGGAGATGATCCTCACAACCAAAATAAAGTTTAATCAGATTTGGAGGATGTCTTTGTCAAAAATAGGGATGCTGAGTTTCTGAATGTGATTCCTGTAACAGGTGTCCATACAAGAATATTGAAATACATGTGCAATGAGTTCACAAAACCTGGTATGTGCCAGTGTTACTGCATGTGTGCAGCAGTTTTTATGTGTAGGTTAAGAATGTGTTGATTTTGCTGCACATGTGCAGTGTATTTACAAGACAGGTCAAATGAATCCATGGTGCAGGTTTGCATTGGTACAGTAAGCTGCCTTTTGTCTGGGATTTGTTGGTGTCCAAATGTGTGGACAAAGCTGCTCCAGTTATGAAGCTTGACATCTAGAAATTCCAGGCAAAAAACCAATGCCCTCAAATTTTGCCTCTATAAAACTATATTTAAATTACTTGTGAGTTGTCAGAATAATACAAAGGGATTTTTTATTATGATTTATGATTTTTAATTAATACAGTAATAAAGTATTTTACATTTACAATATCATATTTGTAATAACGACTGTCGAAGAAAACAAGCAGAGATGCCTAGAACTTTATAATACAAATATAGCTATAAATAAAGGATGATAAGAACTATGCATTGTATAATATAATTAATGAATAAAGAATAATAATAATAAATAGGTTCATCTTTGCAGTATTGGATAACGCTAGAACAATTGGTATGACTGCTGCTTTTTATTAATGGGAATGTGGACAATACTATTTTTCACAGAGGGCTTTGTGAACACAGAATAAATTGTAAGCAATTTGAAAATTAATTTCTGTTCTGATTTAGAATACAAAGACAAAACAACTTGCAAAACAAAACTTAGGAAAATCATAATTGTCATTTTGTATCAAGACAATAGGATAAATTGAAAATGTTGCCAGGAGACTAACAATTTAATTTCAGCCCACTTGTCAAATCAATTTTTTATCAAACATTTAAAGCTGAAGAGGTCATTTCCATGTAACACTGAGTTCAGCATATGCTACTTTTGGATGGAGAATCTCAAAGTGAAAATTCCTGGCTGAAACTCTTAAAAGATATGCTTGGTGTCCATGTCATATCTGTAAATCTGTTGAGGCAAGCCTGCTTTACTGACAAGAGCCAGCCAGTGCTGCAAGTGGGTCAGGCTTTAGAAGTTCCACAGCAGGCTGGTCCTGGATGACTCTTGATAAAAATCTTAACAAAACTGTGGGAGTTTTCCTCCGAGCTCAGCAGTCAGTGAATAGAGGAAGTATCAAATATCTGCAGAGCTTTCCGGTGCTGTGTGGGGCAGATAGAGGAAGGCTTTCCCAAATGCACAGCAGCAGCACTGAGCACTGACCACTCCCAGGTCATCACAAGCCTCATGGAGAAGTCACAGTGTCTGGCCACCACGGGAGAGTCCCTCGGAAAGGGCTGGTGTGGGGAAAAGATCTCAACTGGGTTCATTTTGTTAGGAGGATGGTGTTACTTTGTGAAGAAGTCAAGTGCTGTTCAAAAGGCATTTCTAGTGTTCTTCTAATTAATGTGAAGGAATTGCAGCTTGAATTGCCCTGTAATTGTTGTAACAATAACTGCAGTGCAGCCCTTTCCAAAGGGAAGCAGCAGATTGGTATTATTAGAAAAAAAATGGACTAATAGTTGTACATGGATTAATAAAGGTAACAGTAATAATTAGGAGATTTATGATAGCTCACACAGAAAATGTTTCTCAGTTTCCCAGAGTGACTTGTTAGATGTAATATTGCACACAAGAGAACAGATCATAAAATAAACTTAGCAACACTTTTAAAACAGATACTCTGGGGACTTCTTGTTTATAAGCAGTGTGAACATCTGAGAATGAAAATGTGTTTTCTGCAAAAACCATGAAGATGCACAACAGCTGGTCCACTTATGTCAATCCAATCATTTATATAGTTTAGCTGACCAGGTCAGAGACTAAAGGTGAATTAAAATGTGCTGCCCCTCATTTGTAAGCTGCTTCTTCTACTGAGAAAACCATTTGTTTCTTGGCTGAAAAAGGCATATTTTTATTTTTCACTCTAATGCCTCTTAGCTGTAATGGTTACTTCAAGTAATAATGAAGATTAATGAGCAATATTTTTAGTTGCAGAAAGTGCACTACAATCTAACAAACAGTTTTAACATTGATAATATATAATTTTCAGCAGATGATGTTAGTGTTAGCCAGGAGGGACTATCCACAGATAGAAAGAAAACAAGCATTTGCTTTCATGTAAACACCCAGCTTGTACATTGCAAAAGATGAAGCATTGCGAGGGTAAGTCATCCCTTCAAATCACTTACAGTTTTCAATTATTTTCCTCTGTTTGCCATAGAAGTATCAGAATTACATGAAATAGATACATAATTTTGTCACCTTTGAATGATGAACCCTCTCTGCTCTTCCAGATATCACAAATTACCCTTTTACTGAAAGTGAAGATTGCTTGTAGTTCTAAGTTACTTAAGGATGACAAAGATGGGCAAGACACAGAAACACCTGTGGTGACTGAACACTACTCACATTTCTCTCACAGTTTGACAATGAGCTCTGGGGTATCACCTCACAAATGCTAACATTTGTGACTGTATGCATTCATCCACATGTGAGCTATAGCAGAAACTGATGACAAATCCTGCAGTCATAAGTGCCTGCCTAAAACATGGCTGAGCATTCTAGATGCATTTTAGTCCTCAACAAACACTGGCTATCAAATGCATGACAGTGCCTGACTTCATACTAGATGTCTGGTACAAAACTGCTTTAACTTGATTTGGCTATTTCCTTAGAAAGCTGTAATTTTGTGAAAGGTTGAAACCTGGATATAGAGAGCTGAGTGAGGGCTTGTCTACACTCTACTCCCAAATTCATGAGAGTTTCTGAAACCATCTTTTAAAAACCATTTGATATAAAAATCTGTGTTCTCTCAAGCTTTTGGATTCTGTTGTGCCCCTTTCTACCTCAGCTATGGCAACAGAAAAAAACATGTGTAAACAGACTTGGACAGCTTTCACGTACCAGCATAACGTAGTAAGGGTGAGCTTTAAATTACTTTTGCCTAAATATTAATATTTTTTTTAAATAATGTCTAAAAAGTGATATATTGCAATGTTACAGAACTGGTAAATGGCATTTTAAACATTAGGTTAGTTTGAATTTGTGGATAGCGCAAATGTGGACTACAATGGAAGATACATTCTGTTCTAAAGAAACAGTTGTTCCTTAAAGTTTACTTTACAAAAATGTATGTGAGATTGTCCCTTATTTCCAATTCAAACCAGCAGCTGAGGTGTCTTCATAGTTGGCTTGAGCTTTCAGCAACATTAAAATTATATGGCCAAAAGTGTAAAAATATCTACTGCTCTCGCAGAGACCTGCTGGATGCCCCTAATGGACCTCTCACTGCCACAGGGGCACTGGACTGCGTCTGTGCCATGAGACAGCTGCAGGCAGGATGCTCCAGCTAGGCAGAATAAGAGATAAAGCAGCCACATCACTGCTAATCTACCACCAGGCTAATAAGATATCTCTAATGACAGATGTCATATTAACCTGTTCAAATTGCATTCATGATGGAACTCCTACTTCCTCACTGTGCTGTAGCTCATTGCTGTGGATGTTCCAATTTGGTTCTGTATAAGGTCAATATAGCGTCATCAATGCAATATAAATTATTTATTTCTTTTATTTAGGCCATTATTGATTTATGAAAATTCAGAAAAATGCTGTGGAGTTTGCAGTTCAGTATGGCTGTCACGTTGCACCACGAGAGCTGCAATACAGTAGCAAATTTCTACGAGTAAGTGAGGTCACTACTTGAGTGGAGCCCCACCTGACAAAATCCACCATAGCAGCAAGGGATGCTTTGCATCCTCTGGGCTTAACTGCGTTTCACACAAACCAGCTTTGATCTGTAAGGGCTGCAGCTGCTTCCAGATGTAAATCCCAGGTTGTAGCAGGTGTTAGTTCAAAAGACGAGTGCAGGGAACATGGGTATATCTCTTCTGAGCCGACTGACAGAGAGCTGCCCCGCACTCGGCTGGGTGGCCTCCCGGGGCATGGAGGTGATAGCTGATCTCTGCATGGCTCTCAGCGTGCTGCAGACAGGCTCCGACAGGCCCCAGGCAGTGCATGTACAGCCAGAGCCACGCGCAGGGAGTGTTTGTAAGGCTCAGTCAAATCAAAACTTTTTTTTTTGCCCTCGCACTAAGGCTACGTCCAGATCATACTATATTTTTAATGATAAACTTTGGGGTTTTTTTCTCTGTAGCCATGCCCCAGAACGGGGAGGGAGGACAGTCACATGTTCTTTATTGTCTTGGCTTTGCAGCAGCCAGAGGATTTTTTTTAATTGTAAAAAATAAAGTACGATTTTCTTTTTAAATGGAGTCCAAGAAAGGCATCTCTCAGCCTCCAGGTGGCAATTTTCACTTGGAAGCAATCACCCTGTCATGCAAATAGTTCTCTGTCTTGTCTGTTTTCACCTGCCATAATGCAAATTCCTTAGGAGATAGAAAGGTGTAAGCACAGCTGTGAGATTCTTCTGCTGGTAGGGATGTCAGGAAGGAAAGTGTTAAAAAGCTGAGGGTAAACAGCACCCGATTTGTTAGCTAGTCAGCAGAGCAGAGAAGATCCCACAGATAAACCCAGCCTCGAAGCTTCTCCCCAGCTCAACTGGTTATTGCTCTTACTCATCTGAATCTAGGTGGAGCTCCTTCCCTCCCTCCATTCCTCCCTCCCCCTCTGCTGTGTGTTTCCTGATTAAAAAGCTTTTCTCACACATCTGCACACGTGGTCGTCGGTGCTGGTGCTCACTTTCCAGGAGCTTTGCAGAGGCACCCATTGCTTTGCGGCGCTGAGACTGCGGCAGACGGCCGTCCTCGTCCCACCAGCCACCCCTGCCCTGAACAATGGTGAAGTACGGCCTCGACTACACACGGTGCAGATGGATCCTACCCCTGCTCCTAGGCATAGGAGTCATCTTTGGTATCATAGCGCTGGCGGGCAGGGGCTGGCTGGAGTCGCAGACCTTGCCCTATGTGCAGCAAGCGTCGTTGTGGGAGAACTGCAGGAGACCTGAGCAGGGTGGGGAATGGAACTGCCAGTCCCTCATGGGTTACGGTAAGCATCGGCAAGGGTGGTGGGGAGCAGTCTCTGAAGCAGTGGGTCATGTCTCCAAGCTCATCTTCCCTCAGCTCTCCTAACTGTATCGCCTAATATCTGGCATTTATATGTGAAGTTATGTGCAATAGGGGCGGTCACTGAAATACATCAAGGCTTTTGACTACAAGGGTGAAGAAATAAAATGCCCTCACCCCTTTGAAATAAAAAACGGATGGGTCACATAATATAAAAAATGCCCCACACATGGTATTGTACCAGTGCAGAAAACATTACAGCATTTTCTTCCTCTCAGAAGAAGCTGGTAACCTCACTAGTCACTACTTTTCAAAACTTAATGGCTGCTGCTGATCCAATGTCCAAACAGCAAGTTGTGTGGGTAAGCCCAGCATTAGTGTGACAAGCAGGTTTAAATGCCAACAAGAAATGAGAAGGTAAAAATGTAAGATGGTAGGAAGATATTCCATGGGAGTGTCAGGCTGGAGAATACTGCCCTGAAACTGTTCCGTGTGGGTCGTGTGAAAGAGTCTCCTTGTGATTATGAAAGAAACCTTTAAAAGATGAAAGGATTGTTCGTTTGTACTAAGTTTTGGTGAAGTATGGTATTCGACATACCAGGTTCAGGTGCAATCTTCCGTTTGAAAAGATGTAAATCACTGAGTCTGGGAGAATAGCCCAAAAGAAGGGTCACTCTAGATATGCCCTGTTTCTTTTTTTCCATTTTTTTTTCTTTCTTTCTGTATATCTGCTGTTGGCCATAGTCTGAAATAAGCAATTGTGAATGAAGGGCTGTTAGCCTGAGCACAAAAGAAAGTTCAAGTGTTCTTACAATTTCTGCTAATTCAAATTAAAAGGAAGAACATTTTCTCTAAGGCTCCGAATCTTGGCTGTTCCTGTTGAAAATGAGTGTAAAAACACTTACAGAAGCAATCTCAAGGATCCTTTATTACAGCTTTTCAAAATTTTTCCTGAAAGTTTATTGGATATCATCAAACTCTACCTTCTATGCACAAAATTCAGCTGTAATGAGTTAATTGTAGCAGGCCCCTGTGAGTGCAGAACTCCAGGGCAAGACCAGCTCCATTGTGCATCACACACAGTCCTGCTCTCAGGGCTCCAGCATCAGCTGTGTGGCTGGGCGTAAGTCAGGCCAACAAATTGGCCTCTGGTACATGGCACTAGAGAGCAGGAGGGAGAACATGATGCTTAGCAAAGGGCTTCTCAGTTCTGAGTTTTCTCCTAAGCTTCCTGAAGAGTAAGCCTTCCTCCCAACCTCCATGTTAGGCCCTAGAGAATGCCATGAATGCCAGCTTTAACTGGGTAGACATTTCACTTAGCTTCTCTTGATAATACAAGAGAAATTTCATCTTGCTTCCAGGTCCTATATAGTTCTTGGCATTTCACTTCCTTCCTTGTCCTGCCTCACTCTGATAGGCTAAATTCTGCATCTGTATGTACAGTTTCCACTGGACAGCATCTACAGGCAAAACAGGGAGGTCATCCTCTATGTGGACTATCCTGCAATATGTGGGGTTACCACGAATCACATCCACAGTAAATCCAGCACTTCTAACAGAGACACGTTGGACTTGATACAATGCAAAATATTATTCAGAAGGTACTTTGGAGAGTTAGCTGATGCTTCTGAAAGAACTAGAAATGCTGTTCATGACTGCGTTACGCTTTCAATGGGAATACACCTAGCATTTGACCTCTTCAAGGTGACTAAATACCCAGGAAACATAAGCAAATCCCCAAAATCCTCCTGGACAAAATTTTCAGGTGGAAAAGAAGAAAAGATATGTCTGGAACAATAGAGTCACTTATCTGCTGCGAGAATATGTAAAGCCTGTATGGAAACAATGTGTGCCAGGTGACAGTGGGCTACACTGCCAGGCTTCTGCATCTGCATTATACCATTAAAATATGGATGTTGTGCTCTGCAGGGATGTGTTATTCCTAACCATGAGAGGGCTGTGGACCTGACTGTTAAAGATGCAATCTTATATCAGTGTCCTGATCTTTCCAGGCCTTTCCCTCAGGCAT
Organism: Calyptomena viridis; assembly: GCA_013390005.1. NCBI lineage: Eukaryota > Metazoa > Chordata > Aves > Passeriformes > Eurylaimidae > Calyptomena > Calyptomena viridis. The sequence continues at coordinate 304,226 of WEIV01031239.1, read as the reverse complement.
CTTCTCTCCAGAGGTGGGATGTACTCAGATCCAATTCTGTTCTCCATTTTTTGTTGCTCAATGGTGTGGTGTTGGGATTTTTCTCTTGTGACTCCTGCCTTATTTTACGCATGGTGCGGGTGACTGATGCTGGTCTTGGATTCTACCCAAAAGACAAGGCCATGAGCATCTCACTTGTGAGCATCCAAGTCTTGCGTTGAGCCTGATTCTACCTGCCTCAGTGCTTAAACATAGGGTTTTAATAATTCTGGGATTACACAGATCCACAGTGCTCCAGAAAGGCCATGGAAAACAAGCAGTCGGCATCATGTTCTGTGGGATGTTTAACTTTGTGCCAAGCTAAACACAGTGCTGGTGTAACAAAGTGTAATTACACGCCTTCCTGAGTGCAGAGACAAAAGACATAATGTAAACATAAAGGATAGAAGTGTTTTACATCCTTCACAAGATGAGATTTCTTTCCCCCTCTATTCCACAGTTTCCATTTCTTTTTTTCTGATCTTTGCTTTCAGCTTCCCTGTCCAATCTGCCACTTAGCTGGGTAGGTTCTGAAATTGGTCTTCCTGTTGGGATGGTTTCACTGATACATGTGATATGCATATGTATCGCAGCAGCTGCCAACAAATGTTGTCAACATGACTTGGACAGTGTAGTTATATTAATCCACTACAGACATCTTGTTCCTATCATAATTAGATATAATTGTAACATTCTTGCAAGTTGCTAATTATAATGTGCAAATTCAAATCAAATTTTGCACGTGCAATGTTTATTATTCCCCTTGAATTTCTGTTGTTTGGCTTAAGATATGTTTATACACAGTCAGAAGAGAAAAACCCAACATCATTGAGGTTGGTGAGATTGGAAGGGAAGCAGGTTGAATGTTTCATTGGCTGCATCGGTGGAGTTTGGAGTCTCTGAGTAGTTGCTTAAATTGATGGAATTAAAACCTCACAGGGAAGACTTTTTTTTTTTTTGGAAAGATAGTAGAGTAACTCCATGGTGCAGTTCTCTTCAGTGAAGGCATCTGCTCACCCATGGTCTTTTGCAAAGTTTATGAGCTCTGTGGAGAGTGAGAATATGTAGAGTTTATACAGTTAACTTCTCCAATAGTTCAGATCATGTGCTTTAACCATGACACTCATGTAGACTTTATCAGAAGTCTTTTGCTTTTCAATCATATTTAGTTCAAATAAATAGAACTTTCTAGGAAAAAATGTCTAGTGCATTAGGACACTTTCTCAAAATGCATGGAGTTTAGGATGAAGAACTGAGAGATACAAACTGTATCTCCGTTGTCCTGTCACTTGGAAGAATAAAGGGCTAAATCTTACAACATGCGTGAACTTTTATGAAAAGAGAAGACTTCCTGGATAGATAATCAGCACAATATGGAATGTATCTGTCTGGGACATGGCTAAACTTACAAAGAAAATGCAGAGGTTAAACCCCATCATGAAGCTGGCCTAGCACTCTTTTGTTTTTCTTGATATTTGGCTGTATTACCTCTCTTGAACAAGGTGTGTCTTGCAGAACTGAAATACTTTTTCAGTATATAATTTTATTCTGCTGCAGGCTTTGAAGATGTTTAAACGTGTAGGTTTGGTTGAGGGAAAATAACTGATTTTATTAGTCTCAATGTGATGCACAATAGGATGAAAAACTCATGGCTACATTTGTCCCATTTTATGTTTCACCCGACTCTGCAGCTCTTCCATGTGCAGGTGCTGCCACCAAAACAACTGAAAATTTGTAGTTCTAAGTTTAGGTTGAAGTGATCAGCTTATTTGCATAGTGCAAACAGAGGTCTTGGGGAAAAAAAATCAGGAAAAGGCATTTCTCATGCCAAAGTGGAATTTAGATCTTTAGTTAGTTTCACATAATAATATTCAATTATAGCCTTTTCCTAAGTTGTCTGGAGGGTTTAGTGGCTGTGGAGGTATGAATGATTTTGCTATCTGAAAAGGACACCTTCCTGCAGCTTGTCTTCCAGGCAAATAATGGGCAACTGTGTTCCAGGTAATTCCAGTTTTATTTTGATCTATGAATATTAATGCAATACTACAAGATATGAAGGCTAGTACAGTACGATTTTAATGAACGAAAATTACTTTAAATATGACAGTGGATAAGTATGGCTACAGGATAAGTGAAAGCAGAGAATGTTGCAAAGGTAATAATCCTCTTGAGGAAAGAAATACTCTGCATCCCCATTGATGAGTAGATCATCTTCCCTGTTTTGCCTGTATCAGGCTCTTGTTTCTGAGGAAACTTTTGCTATGATGAAGCATCATTTATTATTCTGGAGGAAGAACAAAATGGAAATCACTTACTGAAAGGGTGATGCTACAACAGCAGGTACAATCCTTAGGTAATGATACAACAGCAAGGTACACGGTGTTGTTGGGATCAGTTTCCAAGCAGCAAACTCTTCATATTATACCTGTCAGCTTTGCATTGCTGGATACACAGCTCTGCCTCTGGAAAACTACCTTCTCCATCAGACCAGTGACTCATCAGACCTGGGGCACAGGACAGACCAGGCACCAAGTTTCACCATGCCACGCTACCTAAGTAAAACTGTTTTGCCTTCCCCCGCATTCCCATCACATCTGACAGCCAGCACCTAATCCCAGGCATTGGGAAACCCTTACTTGCCTCAAGGTGAAGCAAGCACTCTGAGTAGGTCACACAGCGATACTTCCAGACGGACAGGGTGGGATACAGCAAGGCCTGGGAGGAGAAGTAACCTGTCCCAGTGGCTCTTTGGCACCTGAAACTGTCTGTACATTGGGTAGAAATTAAGCAAACAAGTAACTGTGCTTTTGAAGCAGGGACCAGCTCAAGTAATGGTGGATTTATTGCAGATTTCCCCTGAAGTCAAGGTTCTGTGTTTAACAGCTTTCAGAGTTTGGTACAATCCATGTAGATTTGCAAAAGTGTCCTCCCACTGGGAAACAAAGGGTGGGGAGGTTTCTGATCAGTACAAAGAAGTTTAATGACACTGTGTAAAGGAGCACATAATTTCCTAAGTCATCAGTCTCCTAAAAGTGTAGCATTACCTGGGACTAACCAGTGAGAAAGCAGATTACAGGATTAGTTACTTAATAATATAGAATATTCAATAATTATTCAAAACTTAGAATGAGAGAAAATACAGTCTCAGTTAAACACACAGAGTTACGAAAATATCACAACAGTGTATTTAAGACACTCAGCTGCAAGAATGAAAGAAATAATTCAATTTCTCCCCAGCTTGTAGGAGACACTGTTTTTTCTAAAAAGGTATAAGAAAAAGAAATCCAGCCCAGAGCATTTAATTACCGTGGCAATTTTCCTTTATCATCTGCAATTGCTAACTTGCTTTGCTTTGTAATTTTAGAGTTTGTCCTTTTATAATTTTAGTGGCAGATTCATTTAATCAGATGCTTTTCTACATAATAGTTACGCTCTTGAGCAATTTACAGAGAGCAATTGCAGATGGCATCCCACTGTTTGTTATCCAACCTCCCTTTAATAATTACAGTTAGATTGGGTGGAAAAATAGTAGTTACGTAGAGGGTTTTCGTCTCCCCATCAGAAGATATTAAATGCTGGTATTGAGGACTTTGTGAAAATCCTCAACACTTTGTGTTGTCAGGACCTGAAGTCCTTGAGAGAAGATTCCATTCACTCACACACACAGAGGAGGCATCTCTGCTGAAAGTGTGTGGAAACTTGTGGCCAAACTCTCAATTCTCTTCACCTCATCTCTTCCTCTATCTTATTGAGGTAATCTGATACAGCAGGGCTATAATAACCTCTCCATAATCTGAACAGCGATAAGGGTGGCAAGATGTATTTACAATTCCACTGTAGATTTAAACAGTCAGATTACTTAAGTGGAAAGATGTTGCGCGTGAAAAGAAATAACACTCTCAAAACATTTTTGTATCACTTCTCACCAGCACCTTGTGTTGTTCTGAGCAACCTTAAACCCATTGACTCAGTGACTATGTAATGCCGTGTTTCTTCTTTGTCAAGTACCATTACAAAATATCTCATTGGTCAAAAATTCCCAGAAACTCAAGGTAGTTTGTGATGACACTACCCCACGTCCCAGCAGTATCTGGATTCCTTCTACTAGTACTAAATAACATTTCAGATCACTTCAGTTATGATAAATTACTAATCTGTAATCTAATACATCTAATGTCATGTTGACATATGCACACTGTGCCCAAATCAGGCCCCAAATACAGGCAGTCTCTGTGCAGCTCATTAACAACCCCATTAGCAGTAAGGAGCAAGTGATGAAGACTTTCAAGATGCATTGCAAAACTGTTTCGTTTGTAAGAACAGTAAATAGAATTAATGTATTTTTATGAGCACAAAGCACCATTTCTGCCTATATGTTGGCGTTTTTATTTTGCAAATGGTAAAATTTTGCTTCTAACAGAAAATTAGATCCAGATTCACAACTGCTGTTAGAGGGAAATTCCCTAGTGCAAAAGGCAACTTTCAGCAAGATTTCAGAATAAAGTTTGCTCACAGCATGCAAACTGCAGATCAAGAGTCAGAAGAATACTTGGTGCATATGGAAATAAAATGTAAATTCAGTGTTCTTCAGTCTGTATCTGGGAATATAAAACTTAAAAAGAGCTTTTATGGAAAGGTTTGACTCTGCTGTTTTGATTATAAGTTGTAGTTCATAGTCTATGTTATTATGGAAATCGGTTCTTTTAATTCACATCCAGTATTTCATCCCACCTTTAACTGAAGGGTCGTTAGGGAGCAGCTACATCTTGCTATTCTCATTAACTGTGCTTATGTAAATGAACTAATTAATCAATGCTGTACCAGCTTTATTTATCTGACCCTCCCAAACTCCATATACACATCCAAGTGTTAGTAATCTTGCTTTAATTTAAAATAAATAGGAAAAAATAGGAGGGAAAAAGTTATAGCGTTAAAGCATATGAGACTGAACTTCAATCCTGAGATATTTTCAATGTATGCAACTGCTTCTGAAGATAATGTGAGATAGGGGTACTCCCTGACTCTCATGAACAAACCTTTAATTTTGAGGCACTGTGTATGCATTATTTTTAATAGCTAACTTACTCCCCTGGTCCTCACTTTGATGATGGCTGTATACCCTATGCCACTTCTGTCTTCCTAATGCTAAGTAAGCATCAGGGAGCAGCCCTCATTAATACAAGATTTGCAGAAGCCAGCTTCTAAGTCAAGCTTGTACATGCCTGAGCTTATTATGAGATGAATTTGAACCACTCCCTCAAGATGTAACTGCTCCTCCCCTCAAATTCAAGTCAGAATAGCTTCCAAGTTTAATTGCTTACCTCAGTAAGAGAGAAGGGCTGCAGATTACGTAAAGGTTTTGCCTGTGTTTTTTTGTGAGTGAAGTCAATGGTGAGGAATTAATAGGTTTTTGCTTTAAGGGAATTAAAGCCCACCAAGCCACACTGAGCTATCAATTTAGCACTCATCTATTGTCAAGACACTGCCTTCTGCTAATACCTGCTGTGTTTTATTGATAGATGACATATGCATAAAGGTTCTTTTCCTTAATGTTGTTGTTTAAAATCATTGTTATGGCGTAATCATCATAAAGTCCTAATCCTTTGTCATTTATATGGGACCTGTTACTAATCACCAAGAAACTTTTGCAATGACATTATCTTAGTGTGAACTTAAATAGGTCATTCTCTGTTTTCATAGTTGTCTCTTAAATGGTTGTCTTTTTGGCAAGCTAAAAACTGGTTCTGGCTCACATAAAAGTGACTTTCATGTTATGAGATAATACTGTGTTATTAAATGAGAAATCCATAATAATCGCCAATGAATACTAAAGAAATAATGCCAAAGGTATAAGAATGGAGTTACCAAAAAGTGTGCCATATAGGACTAAAAATTATGTATTCCACTCCAAAAGATATAAACTCACACCAAAAAAACCCAAAGAAAGACATCCAGTATTGACCACCTGTGGGAAGGATATACAGAGAATGAAGTTGTTTTAAGAAAGATCCACATATAACAAAGACAGAAACTCAGAAAATAGTACACATCCAGTCATGCCTTTGATTTTTTTCCTCATTTTATTCCCTTCATAAATTATCCATGACTAATGTGATTTTTCCTCATTTGTACAGACTTCCTTTGAAATTATTTTCAGTCAATAGCTTTTAGTCTGCACATGCAGTTTATTCATAAGCTGCTTTTAATAGTTTCTGATTTATCTTGGTATATACAAACACATGGACACAGGCATTTCAATGCCAGCTCATTCAATGCACATTTCAATGTGATCAGCAAACATTTGCAGTGATTTCAATGTACACTTATTTTCAGAAAGAGAGCAGAAATTTCCCGTAGCTGGCATGTTACAGAGTTGGGATTTCCAGAAGGCACGATTTTGCACTGTTTAGTGTTGCACAGGTAACATGGGCAATCCAGAGTCCTGATGACAGTAAACTTGCATGTACACCAGCAGCTTGTAACCCTTCGGCTGACAGAGATGTGGGTTAATGAGTTTGATGGGCCATCTTAAGATTCAGAGATCAAACGTTCTGCTGCAAACATGTGTACTTTCATATGGAAACTTTCTTGAGGAGAACAAACCAAAGGGATATATATGGGTGAAACCTGGCCAAAGCAGTTCCTTTTCAAAGTGAAGCATTTGCTCTGCAGTGTTTGCCACACCCTGGTGAAGAACGTCAGGTTGAGAAACACAAGTGAGTTCAGTTTTGTTTCCAAAATAATACTCTTTCCCTTTAATCAGAGAGATGTAAAACAGGTTGAGCTCTGCAAACTCAGCCTAGAAGCATTCTCATTACGTACAACACAGAGATGAATCGCCACCACTGCAGATTTTAGTTGTTGTAAGAATTTCTTTGCTAGACTGGAGCTAGAACTCCAGTGTTTGTGTTTCTTTCCCTTGGTGGTATGAAGGATAACACAGAAAAATATTAGTCTGTTACATTTTCCTTCCCTCCTCTCTGTTTATTTTGAATTAAAGCTATGTTTCCTCAAATTGCCTCATGATTCACTGCAGTGTTAAAATGATCAGTCAGCAAGAACTTGTAGGTAATTGTCGGTGTCTTCAAAGTGGCAACAAACATTTGTTTTCCTTTGTGTACTTAGCTTCAAGCCAGGAAGAAAATTTGGAGAAGTATGCTCTTATTGATTATGCAAGGAGCAGTACTTCTGAACTGTCTGGGGCTGCTTTCAGAAAATGTCACCCAAAGAGAGACTTGGTAGTTTATGTGGTTTGGGCATACCAGATCAAGGGAAATAGGAGAATGTTATTGTGAATGTTTTCCAGTTTTGAAACACATACACCAGAAACACAGACATTTGCATTTGTCATGAGGGAAGTAGACTTCACATGCTATTTTTAAGGCACAACAACTCTTTTTTTGAGGACACCATTTGGAGCATTAAAGATGGCAGGCTAAGGAAACACTAGGTCTTGTGTTTCAATGTTTTGGCTCAACTTACTGATGAGCAAGGAAGTTTATTTCCTTCTGTGTGAAGCACAGACAGTGTTTACAGTTTTGCAAGCTTTAAAATATTTGAGGGAGTAAAATCAGGAAAGCAGGAAACTGGAGACACTTAGTTCTGGATCTCTAATTAAGTCCATCAGCTTCCTTATGGCTGCAGTCAGCTATAGGATATTCAGAATGTGTTTATATGGTGCAATGAAAGAGGTAGTCATGCTATGTCCAAACTGAGTTAGCTTTAATAGCAGAGTAATAAAGCTGCATTATTATTGAATTCTGTCTCAGTTAATTATCTTCCTTGTAAGTTACCGTGAGGTCTGTCCTGGCATGGGTGGGTTCTTGCTGGTCTCTAAATTAGCTCAGGGGTCTTCTCACACAGTAGAGGGGCACTTATTTCTATTTTCCAGTAGCCACATATTACTGTATTCACTGTGGGTAGCTCAGACTCTCACAAATCATTGCTGATTGACATACAAAACACTGTTATCAGAAGCACTGTCCTTGCTCTGAGATAGGCATGAAAACATTGGTTCCTTCTGCCTGTTTGGGGTAGCAAGATCTTTTTTTAAGACAGAATTGCTCAGAAAATTGCTGGTTAGAAGGAGTTTTGAAGAGCGGATGGTGTGTAGCTGCCTACAAACACTTTCATAGTGTTCATTGGTGTTCTTTCAGCTGATAGAGGAACTGAAAAAGGGAGAAAGAGAACTGGCACCAAAATGTTAGAGGATCCTGCTGGTCTTCAAGGACACTTTTGCATGAACACACATTTCTTTTCTAACAAGCGCATTTTAACTCTTAAACAACCAAAACATCACTGCCATTTTTGGGGCTGAGAAAACACATCTCTAAAGTTGCTGAATATATTCACAGACTCAGCTTGATATCCTGTAACCTGCTGCACCCTCTGCTTCTGTTTTTGATTTGATGACAGTTGGACTGGATCCTTTCAGCTTTCAACGGACCTCTCTCTAGAACCAAGCATCCTTTGAGCTGGTGTTGCACCTGTGAGGATTCTTTGGCCTGGAGTACACATTTTTAAGAAAAAGCTTTGAAGTTAGAACAATTTATTTATGCTTTTGCTCAATGTTAAAGCAAAAAACCCCACCAAAACCAACCAACCAAACATCCAACAAAACACAACATTGGAGGATAAGAAGATATTTAGGACCAAAATAACCAATTGATCATCAGTGTTTTTTGACTAATTTAATTCTTCTAATTATGACATTTTTAAGAAATTTTAAGTCCTAGTTCTGTTGCTAAAGACACTAAGCTACTCTAATGCTCCTGGCTGGCACAAGGGAAAATAAGTATCTCAGATACGGAAACAGTTGAAATTATTCCTGCACAAAGTTTTTGCTACCTTTTACCCTAGAAAGGTAAGGCTTTTATACAGTGTGGTCTTAGACTACTGGTAGCTGCTGCTTTTTGTAAAGGACAGATGAAGTCAGGATACTGTTCCTCAAAAAACCCCCTATAAAGACTCTTTCATGCAATCCTGTTGCCTTACTGGGAGCTGCGTATTGTTTTCCTTCCAACACTGGGTTAATTTTTTTCTCTTTTGTAGAAGTGACAGTCACAAATTTTGCTGTTAGGTGATTAAGCAATGCCTCCAGATGATGTAAGCATTCTGCAACAAGCATGTCTCTTCTTGCCATAGAGCCAATGCCCAATGGGCTGGGCATGTTCCCAGCCTGCTTTCATACAGTCACAGCATTTGTAACACTTCTTCAGGAAAAACACCTGGGTGAGCCCAGCAGAGGAGGGAGATGCTGGTGTGGACAAGGTGCCACCACACATGGCTGCAGCCACCAGCCACAGCTCCCTCAGCCCCCAGTCCAGGCCATGCTCCCACACCAGGAGTTGGTGTTCTACCATCAGCTGCTCTTGGGAAGCAAGGCTGAGCTTTGGCAAACTCTTTGGCAGCAGGTGAGATGGAATGCCCAGCACTCCTGGTGTCTCAGAACTTGCTGGGCAGACAGCTGTGCTGAGTCTGCTCTGGGAAAAGACACTGATTTCCCTGGGAGTTTTGTACCTAACCACAACCAGTTGTGCACCTAAGAAAAAGTATCACCTCTAGATGCCCTACTCATTTCACCTTTCTGACAGAAGTTATAGTTCTTGTATCCAAGAACAGTAAGGTCACAACTGCTGAGCATCTTCTCTTATGGCCAGGTGCTGCTTTTTTCGCCTTTTAGAGGGGTAACAGAGGCTGGGAGAAGAAGCATCTTCAACAGGGCATATTGAGCAGTATAATAAATTCCTCTTCCTGACTGTTTCTTCTAATAATCTGCCTGAGTTGCTGTCCTCCCACCTATGACTCTGTGTTGCATACTCTACCTCCATGCCCACTGTAAAGTCCCAGGGAGAAGAGTTTGGGCTAAGATAATGGGCTAGAAAATGAGATGTGAGAACATAGCTGTCCCTTTCAGTCTTCACAGGCAGCTGCCTCTTTACAAGAAAAAAAATCCAGCTGAAAAGCCCTATAAGCAGACAGAAAATTTTTGACATAAGAAGGAAAACAGACATGACATAAAACCGAAAATACAGTGCAATAACCAGAATGGAACTGGGATCATAAATCAGGGGATGTTGAAAAGCAAGCAAAAGGGAAATTGGTTTTGATGGGAAGGATATCTGGAAAATCCTGATCCATTTTTCTCATCTAATAGTAGTGGTGGTGTGGGGCCTGGGGCAAGAGAGATTGAGCACCAAGTTGTCACTCACTAGGAACAGGACAGTGGCTTTTATGCCTACCTGACTCTGGTCATGGGAAAGGGAGGATGCTTTGCATTTAATTACTTGTATGGTTACAGCAAACAAATTGGCAGGTTACTGGGTATCAAAAACCTTAACTTGCTCAGTTTTAGATGGAACTTTTACTGAACAGTGTGTACTGCATTTAAGTTGAATTGTAATTATCTTCAGAGTTGTTTGGGCTCTGATAATTTTTTGGCACTGCTGCTGTATATATTTGGTTAGAAGCCAAAACCTTACAATGCATAGTGTGTAGGTGAGGGGATGAAGTCTGTAGATGCCTAGCAGACTTTAACTGCTTACTCAGTTTAATACACAATTTAAAAAGTATTAAAGTGGGTTTTTTACATTCAGAAGAGGAGACACTTTGATGTCTTTGAGAAGTAGTTGCTCCTCAAGTCTTATAATATTGAATACATGTTATTTTTCCAGTTGTTATGCCAACATAATAAACCTTTCTCCAACATATTATAACATAAAGTTTTATAATTTTAAAATTAAAGAATTAATATCCTAAACAAGCTTTTCAAAATGAAGTGATTCTGAACTTGGACCAAAATCAGAGGTCAAATTTCCCTACAAAACAGATTCCAATTCCTTAGCTCTGTATAGGTTACAGAGCTAAACAAAGGATGAAAGGCAGAAATCACTGAATTTTGACATTTATGGGCTATTGCCACACCTTTAAGTTTGTATGACAGGGTTGTAGTGCTTGTATGAACACCTCATTTTAAAGGAAGAATTAAATTCAACTCAGGAACAGTCTAATTCTCCTTGTCCATGCAAAATGAAGCTGGTTCTATGGCATCTGCTGAAGTAACATTTGTTATTGAAGGAGAGTGTCCATTCTTATGTTTTAAAGCCATTTTTGTCTTGATTCTTGATTGTTAAAGCTAAAGAATAGGCTTGCATACAAGCCCCATTGCACTCTATGTGAAAGGTCAAAGCTGGCATTTTTATGCATTCTGCACTTAAGTGCATGATTTCTTTTGGAACTAAAATGTTCACCTATAAGACAAGAGAAAGCTCCCATGCTTGCTTTCTTGGGACCTAACGTTTTCACAATTTTTAACATTAACCTTTGATTCCAAACCAGAGAAAAAACAGTCCAAAGGATTTTGTGTGGGGGTTTTTTGTTTGGTTTGTTTTATGTTTGTTGGGTTTTTTGTTTTGTTAGTGTTTTTGTTTGTTTGTTTGGTGTGTTTGTTTGATGTTTTTTTGTTGCTTTCTAATGTATCTTTCTTCTAATTTCAGCTTGGGGACGAGCTGCTGCTGCCACATACCTGGTTGGCTTTCTACTTCTAGTCATCTGTTTTGCTCTGGCCATCATAGCATTTGCCATTGACACACTTCGGTTCAACTTCATACGTGGGATTGGAGGCTTGCTTTTTGTGGCTGGTAAGGAGTCAAACTTAACTTGAACAGATATATCCATACTAGAACTGATATTTCCCTCAGCTGTCTCTGCCTGTGTGCACTTGAGCCCTCTATGAAAAACAAAGTCTGTCACGGCAGTGGATCGATTTTCAGATCCTCCAAAATGTGGATGAATTTAGCTACAGGTATTATGGAGACAAGCAATGGGCTGAGTGTTAAACATCTTTTATTTTCTCCTGTTTCTTCAGCTGTGTTCTCCATCATGGGCCTGGTCATTTATCCAGTAAAGTTCTCATCTGAAATTGAAATGACAGGAGTCAATATGTTCAGCTGGGCCTACGGCTTTGGCTGGACCACTGCTATTATGGAAATATGCTTGGGATTCTTCTTCTGCTGCCTTCCTAACTATGAAGATCAGATCTTGGGTAATGTCAAGCCCACATATTTTTACTCTTCCCCATAAGCACCAGGAAAAATGCATTCATATTCCAGAGATACCTGACAGACTAGCTATGTTTTTCAGAATATTGTCATCAGATGTTAGTCGAAAAGGCTGGAAACTTTTCAAATGCGTGTGGAAAAATGGCACTGGCATCTGCAATAAATTGATCTACTCTATTTTGGACCTTTATATCTCACGTGGGTTGGTTAGATAAATTATAAATGTTAAAAACCATAAGTTTTCCTCATTCATTCCCATGAGTGGGATGTATGTGGATTCCATTGCATCTTAAATACATTCATATTTCTAATTAAATTCAGAAAAGCTCTTTAAACTGGCAATTAACAAAACAACATGTATCGCCTTCCTGAATGAAAGCAACTCACAAAAATCCCATTTGGTATATATCATCTTTAACCTGAAGATTTTGCACATTTTTCAAGAAGTAAAATACCCTAATCCACTGACTACCAAAGCACTAAATTAGTCAGCCAGCACTTCATAGCTTTACTTCCATTTTTCATTCATTCATTCATTCATTCATTCATTCATTCATTCATTCATTCATGCCATAAGGGCAGGTAAAAAACAAATTAAAGCCACCTACCAAAGCCAGCATTTTGACTTTTACCCATCCATGTGGAATGTATTTATTTCTAAGTATTTGGAAAAGTAAGCAAGGACCATCGTTAAACCCTTAAAAATCCTGGCATGCTGTTCCTCATGCCACTACAGAGTGGGAAGGGACAGAGGGGATTACAAGACACCAAGTTGAATAAAACTCCTGGTGTGGCTTTCTTCTTGGGCATCTAAAACATTTTTTCTGCTATATCAAAACTTATGGTTTTAAAATGCTCTATTATACTGGTCCAGCTTTTTTATCTGGTGTAGAAAAGTCAGGTGTGATTCCCCTACACTTCAGGAGCTGAGCTGTAGCAGTGTAACTGTAAGCATCAAACAGTAGTTAAAAGGCCTCTTTTCCATTCATTTCTTGTTCTTAAAGATTTTAAAAGTGGAAAGTGTATACTGTCATATGTAACTGTAAAATGTATAAATATCCCTTACCATCTCATACTAAAGCTGTCATAGAGAAAATCACATCATAAAACACCTTTCAGCATCTCATACTCCACAGCGCCACGAGCCTCAATATATTGCAAGCAATGAAGTATACTCAAGACTCTGTTGGTTTCTGCCTTGTTAATCCTAATTTTATAGCATTCCATCTATTCTCTTAAGTGGAAAAAAAAAGGATAATTTGTTATGTAGAAAAAAGGTCTCATCTAAATCCTTAGCTATGATGGTTTATTAACTTGTAACACAACTTCAATTTTTGTGACTATGTATACTTTATGAAAAGTGTCCTGCCAAGTGTTCTTTACTGCAAAGAAAAAGAGGTAGAAAATTTTTCAGTAAAAACCTCTTTGTAGCTAAAATTAATAAAGGCACCTGGCTTGTCTGAGGTGTTTCTTTGTTTGTTTGTTAAACTAGTTAACTCCAACTTTTATGGAGTGTCTTCTAACTTTGATCAATAAGCATGAGAGATGCATTAGACCAATGGGCAAGGTATATGCACCCAGGAATAGTTAGACAAGAACTTGTAAATACTTTAAAAAGATACTTCTAGCTGGAAGGAAATGAAAATGGAATAGAGTTGAGAACACAATTTGTATAGACTTGCAATTCTTTGTGTAATATTATCGATTCAGGAAAAAACATAAATATTTTCGTTATGCTTATTACACCTAATAAAGGATGGTACTATGTATTGTTTCAAAAATGAGTCTTAACTTTTGTTCTCTACTAAGACTGGGGAAGTGTGGAAGCCCTCAAAGCCTCCTCTTCTCAGGCACATTGGAGCACCTGGATATGCTGGCTGATTTTGAGAGAGGAGTGTAACTTACACATTGAGCATCACAATAACACATTGTGTTATTTTTCAGTCCTATTCTGGGTGTCTCCTGAGGCCCTGTTTGCAAGTGCATGAGAATAGTGGAATTGCTCTGTTTGCTTATGGCCTACATGGTGTCAAGTAACTATAGGCACGATTCTGTGCTATAGTGTGCTACAGTTCGTATTGGCATGGATGGTAACGCACTTGGTGTTCACCAAATAGGAAACTGGAATAATCCTGCTCGATGTTTTTACTCCAGGAGAAGTGTCAGTCCCCTGAGGAAGCAATGCAAAATGCTATCGGTTGTGACAGAAAAGGAAGCTGACTCCAGGAGCCAAGGATGTGCCTCAGTTTATTAGATTATTAACTAACTAGGCTATCAACTGCTAGGTTATCAACTAAACTGTTAAATTAGTCTACAATGTAAGGCCAAGTACAATATCAACTAACCAAATTGTTAAACTAATTTGAGGTAAGTCACAATCAGAAAGCTTTGATTCTCAAGCAAATGAGAAATTAGAGGAAGAGAAGACATCTCCTTAGTTCTGCATCTCCATTTGGCAGCGTTCTTGCTTCAGGTCTTGCCTAGAAGAAAAAAGGATGCTTAAACACCAAGAGGAGCACAATAAAAGGCTTAAAGTTTCATTGTGCCCAATGGCAATGCTAAAGAAAGATCAGGGAAGAACAGATGTCTGAAGCTTTTGGGAACATTAAGTTTGCTAAATAACAGAAATAAAGACGTCTGCCAAAGGCATTGCTACTGTTCCTATCAAATTAAGAATTAGAGAAACATCCTCCAATAGACACATTTTATCTGATTCAGCTATACTACTGAAAAGCAAAGGAAAAATTGTGCTAAAAATGAGTGGAGTGTCAGCCCTACAGATACAAACTGAAATAAAAGAAATAACAAAAACTTCCTATTGGTAAATTAGTATGCTCAATTTAATTTCTGGCATTTCTGCCAGAGCTTGTGTAACGTGGGCATCTTGGTCTTTTCAATTTTCTCTGCAAATATGTCCATATTTCACTTTAAATTTCTCAGGCACCTGCATTTGGTCGTAAAATACAGCCTGCTTAATAATTAATCTAGTTAGCAACTGCATTTAAATTGTACATGTTTTCTTGTATGAACTAATGGCAAGAGTGAAGTTTTGACCTCAGTTACATCACTTGCAAAACATTTATTGATTTTCTTGAGGCTGACATTTCATCCTTGAAGCACAAACCCTTTTTTATACATGTGTTCAGAATCAATAGTGTCTCCATGGGATGCTGCAGTAAGCAGCTCTGTTTACTTCTGGAGTAGGACACTGGTATGTATAAGGTAAGAAACAACCGTTACAACAGACAGCATAATTTCCAGAATAAAGAACAATTCAATGCAGGTAAGATTAGCAGAATCTGAATTATATCACACAACACGGTCACAGTAAAAAGATTCATCTTTCCTTTTAACACACCTTAGTTGTGCGACAGTTATTACTTCTTATAATTCAATTCCTTGGAACACTTCCTTGCACATTTCTATATCCAGTGGATTTCCGTATGCTCTGAAGATAAGTAGATTTAAGAAAAGAATGAAATTATTAACCTTGTGGTAAGGGCAAACAGGATTGGCCCATTTGCACACTCTCTCAGAAAGTGGGAACTGTTCTGAACAGCCAAAGAGTTATTTCTGGATCATATTGGAAATTCAAACCTGAGAATCAAAAGACTATTATATAGATAATAATGGAGAAAGAAAGACAGTCAGCTGGGTCTTCCTTTATCTTTCTCCACACTGGCAAAATACTGCTCATATGCCCATCTGCACACACTGGTTGGTTCCACAGACTTCCTGTGTATGAAGTGATGCAGCAAATTTTTTTCAATTTTGCTTTTCATTTTTCATGATCAGAGTGAAAATGCGGATGCATCGTAGAATTTTGCATGTGATTGCTGGAGGTGAGGAAAATTTACAGGAAATAGTTTTACTATTTAGGAATAAATAGTAATAAATGTGGTGAGCGCAGAACAAACTGTACTCTCTTGGATAGCTTTTATGATATATCCTTTTACTTGTGCCACTGTTTGCCCAAGCCATCTGTTTTTCTGTAAAAACAGTTTTGTGAAAACCTACTCTAATGATCGTATCATACTGAAAAGAAATTATATTAGGTATCCATGGAGAATCCATCATAAAGCACTTTAAATAGCCCTTGATTGTTCAAATGCAGATCAAACAGAAAGGCAGATGTTGCCTGTAGGATTTTTCCACACATAAGTGTAAACCCAGAAGAAGCAATTTCACTCAGCTATTGACTGTAGACCTAGCTTACATGCCCAGCTCCACATTTCTTACAAAGTAACTGGTGCCCTAGAATCTTGCCCTTAGCATAACATCAAACAAATAAGTAAAACACAAACAAGAAAAAGAGTGAAGGAAAAATATTACATAGAGGCATATACATATGCACATATTTAGTATCATTTAGTCCATAGCTGAGCTCAATGTGAGTGAGGATAGACCAAAGTTGTGAAAATCAGAGTTAGGGCTGCACTCTTATTTCCAGTTTTCCATTCTTTCATTCTTTTCTCCCGTATAGAATTCTGCTCACTGCATGTCTTCTGTAAAGCATTACTGCTTTTTTGATAAACTGTCCCACTTTTACCACACCCTGTCCTGACAAGTACATTCATATTTGCCATGCTCATATCTGAAGTTTATACAAAATATTAATACAACTAGGCTTTTATGCCTTAACCTTCCCTCTTTGCTTCTTAAATAAAAGAGCTTGAAGTATTAATATCTTGCAGACATTAGGAAAATTAGAAGAATGGAAGATTTTCTCAGGCTGTTTTAGAATTCAGCCTCAAAAGAAGAAAGAAATAAGAACTGATGTTCGAGAGAAAAACCCAGTTCAGTGCAAAAATGGTGTTCCAAAATATACTTGCAGTCCTGACAATAAAATGTTTCTGGGGTGATTAGCAGTGAAATTACCTTTGCATCCCCTCCACCACGTGAGTGCGTACTCTCTGTTCTCTTGCAGTTTTTCATTAGCATTAACAAATCTTCTGGGCACTGGTTTCTGAATCCTCCAGGATGCAGAAGGAGGAGCTGCTCATCACCTCTACCTCCTAGAGTGTCCAGGAAAGGGAGTTTTAGGGAGGAAGCCTGAAGGACTCATTTGGCCCTTGTATGATATGGCTGGTGTTCTCATGGCAGGATGGGATGGTTGTCCTCCGAGTGGAAAGTTTCCCGGTGTTTTAGCCTACAGCCTCAAACAAGTTACTAGCAAGTTGAAACTGCCATTTTATTCATCTGAGATGTTTTTTGTGTGAGGACAGAGAAAGGCTAGAGAATTGGAAACTCACAGTGGTTAGCCCAAGAATTTTCTAAATCAAAAATTCACTGCGTCAAGATTTACAACCTTCCTTAAGATACTCCCATGTATAATACACAGAAAAAGGGAAGGAACCGACACACCTATTTATCGTCATAATTGTTAGGCCTGATGCTTTGACACCAAGAAATACTACTTGGATTAGTAACAGGAGGATGAGTACAAAGAGCTGAAACTTTACACTTTGCCCTGAGTCACAGCACAGGCGAGGACCTCCTGCGTCACCAAGTGCTGTCTCTGGCTATCAGAGAAAACTGATTTACATCTTGTTCATTATCCCAGCTCTGTTTTGCCATCCAGCTGCCATAGGAGGCTGATTTGAAATATCATCTGGGAGTCAATCTCTGATTTCCATCCAACACATATCACTAGCCAGACAACAAGAGTACCTCTCCTTCTGGCACTGCCTATGGCAATACCCAGGGGCAGCATTGTCACCTCTGAGCTTTTCTCCAACACAACTTCTTGTTTCAACTGCAAAAACTTGCATTTTGTCTGCTCCAACTCTTTCAAAGCATCTTTCCCCAAGTAGCACACTGCCTTCCAAATCGGTGCTCCTGTCCTAGCTACTGCCTCATTTCCCATGCCTACCACTCCACATAATTACTAACCCTCAGTGGTGTTTTGGGGATCCTCCAAGTCCCTCCTTTCTCCTGCCCAGCCTAGAGCACAATTATTCTGAGCTGGCCATGCAGCAAACAGATTGGGAGCATTCCTTACCCCATCTCTGTGAGCAGGCTGGAGGTCAGCCCTGCTCATCTCTGTGGCAATGCATGCCTAAAGAGCATCTAGGCCAGCATGAGGGAGCATTAAAAACCCCAAAAATATAGTGAAGAACAAGGTTAAAGCAAATTTCTTTGGTTCTCCATCTGCACAGTAAGACAAATAGGGACACGAGAACTGCTTGCTAAAACATTTTTGCAGTGGTGGACTTGTAAGGACATGTTCTGCC
This sequence comes from Calyptomena viridis, assembly GCA_013390005.1. Taxonomy (NCBI): domain Eukaryota; kingdom Metazoa; phylum Chordata; class Aves; order Passeriformes; family Eurylaimidae; genus Calyptomena; species Calyptomena viridis. The sequence goes on along the minus strand of WEIV01031239.1, from coordinate 285,916 downwards.
ATCACCTTGCAGGCTCCTGAGGGCATTTGGGAACCATGGTGCTTGCAGGAATTAGTCCTCTAAAGGTTCAAAGAAACTGGGAAGATTTCTTCTCCACAAACATTTCCACCTCCTCCTAGCGATGGAACTCAAAGATTGCTCTGGAACCTACAACAGGATTGTAACTAACACAAAGCAAACAAACAAAAATAGATCCAAGGAGGAAAGATGACTTCAGGCATCATAGTGGATTATCATCTCCTAGATATTAGTTTACACAGAATATTACACAGATCATGAGATGTGTATGTTTTGGAAAAGGATGCTTTGTTCTAGTGTAGCAAACTTTGCTACAGGTAGAGTGCTGGCTTGGATTAATATTGGAAATGGGGCTTGATATTCATCAATCTTGTGTAATCAAAACAGCTTCAATCTGAGCTGTGTTTATTTGTATCTTACTGTGTTAAAAATCAGAACTTTAGTATTAAGTTTGCCTAAATGATAGATTCTTTAGGACATTTTGGGGTTTCTTTTTATCTGGCTTACTTTCATGAACATCAGCCCAAATCAAAACACTTATTTCAGCTTCTTTTCCCAGTGTATTTTTTTTCCAGATTTTAGAATTATAAAATTTTGAAGTGAAAAATTTAAATTTTCCTCCAAATTATACAGGTATGACATTTTAGTTGTTTTTATTTTACAGTGCAATATTCACAAATGACAAATATGAGAGTTTAAAGTCAAGCTGGGTTCTGATTTGCTTTCCAGTGAGTAATCTTATTTGCCCTAGAACTGACTTGGTTCTGCTGTTGTAAATATAGTAGCTGCTTTGCTATTAAAAACTGTAGTATAGCTAATGTAAAGCTAATGTAATCCAAAGAGTCATTCTTTCAAGCAACACCATCCAAACAGCAAGTGAAATGCAGAAAAAGGCACAACTTTGAATTTATCAGATGAGAGATCACAGAAGTCTAAACCAAGTACAGATGACTGGGCTTGTACATGGGCTCCTCCTCACTTACTCATCCGGTTTTGAGAGTCTCGGCAAGCCAAATACAAACATGAAGTCTTCTTGACCGCCTGTGAAAAAGCCTCTGCCTTATGCTTCTGCCACTAAAAATGTGATCTGTGCCTCACTACAGCTCTACAGATGTTTTAGTTTCCTTAGGTTAGGGAGCTTCGTTTCATCCGCCTTAATAAAATAAAGCAATTTAAAAAGAACGAACTAACATGAAGGAGCTGTTCAAAAAGGGAGTGCTCGTGTTTGTCTAGCAGAGCTTTATCATTGTGCTTCCTTCTTCCCTCATGGCAATGGTAAGTAGGGCTATAGTCCACCTCTTGCAAGTGAAAAAATATGAATTAATACCCCTCAAATAACAATTCCTGTCGGGCTTTGGGGCTGACAAAATAGGGTACAGATGCAAATAGTAGGCATGTAGAACATCTATGCTCATGAAATTAAACTCAGCATGAAATAGTGATCTGGGCAACAGAAAGGCTGTGTTCCAGCTCTAGGGCAGCCAGTGTATTTCTACTGTCACAACAGATTAAGAAATACACCGTGCAGTCCTAAAGAGCTGAATCTGCAGAAAAGCCTGGGCTGAGACGCTGTCGATGAGACATTCAGTATCAGTTCTTGGGCAGAAAATCCCCCTCGGGCTAGGGCTGGGCTGCTCCAAACCTCCTTGGCAAGGAGACAGGAGGCACAGTCATCCAGCACTTGGTGCTGGGGAGCAGCTCCTCTTCAACTGCTTGAGGGCAGTGAGACAGTTGGCAGAGAAGCCATTACAGCACTGAAATTAAATTTACAAGCTGCTTTCCCATGGCAGTGCTGGGACATAGTATGGTGCTTTATAATTATGTTTTAGGAGCCTCCGCCCTCTTGTCCTAATTTCCAATTAACCATTGTACCTTTCCCAATAGAGATTGCAAACATCCTGCAAACAGGGGGAGGAGGCCAGGAAGGACCATTCTGTGTAGATCAGTAGCAGGCAGCAACCTGGAAAAATTACTTTATGCCGTGACCAGCACCTTCTCAGCCTTGTCACGTGATTAATTTTCTTTTATGGACTCACCGATAGTGTATTTAAAGCCAAAAGGAAAAATGGACAGTGAGTGGAATGGAGATGTGGTGGGAACGGAAGGAAAGGAGAAGCTAGGATGAGACAGCAAGGCACCAAGGCAGTGGAAAAACTCTGCAATGCTTCAGTCTGGTGCTATTTCTATTGTCAGCCAACTGTGGCTTGTCTAAAGTGAAATGATAGGCTAGATGTGTCAGCAAGGGATGTTCTTTCACTAGCCCTTTTCCCTAGCCATATCTAGATGTTAGACAGTGTCTTCTCCATAGAACAACTGCGTTTACCCCTACCACATCTTAGATGACCCAGATACTGCACTGAGAAGCCGACGTTGTTTAGTAATCTCATGATCTTTTGAAAGGCAGAACATCAAAACTGTACAACCAATAGTATTTTAAAATATTTTTTTCTCTTATATTTTGGGTACAGTTTCATATGTTTCATAGAATACTGTGGGTTTATATATGTATTTTTCAAGTGTTGGCAATTTCTGATTCAAATTCAGAATGTGTAAGACCTACAGTTTCATATCCATAGGTTTCTCAATAAAAATTTCCTGGTGGCTTTAAATGACCAATAAACTGCTTTGAATGCTAAATGGCATAGAGGAAACCAGGATATTAGACTTGTGATGGAGGCCAGCAGCACCTGCTTTAACGAGGGAGAAAGGTGTAGGTAATTGCTAAAAAAGCACTGTTTTACCACATCTGAATAGGTAGCCCTCCCCTCTTGGGTTATGTTACCTACAGTCAGCATCACTTACCCAACACACAGATCTTCCTCTGACGTTCTCTCCTCCTCCTCATTCACTGGTGGAAGGAGGAGAGTTTCACAAGTTTGCTTGCAGCATCCATTTTTTTTCAGGATTTAAATTAAGGAAAGACCATAACCTCATGAGAGTCATTTAAAGCAACAGCTTTGTCCACCATAATGATTATAATATAGTATTTCCAATAATATGTTAAAAGGATGTTTCTCTCTTCATCTCTATAATAAAGAGTTTCCTTTTAACTTTAATAGTCCTTGTTCCATCATCTGTGACTACCAGAATGTACTATTAGCAACAAATATAATTTATATAATTAGAGATTTATGGGCTTATATTGAACCCTTTACCAGCCTGCTTCCGTTTCCAGATAATGCAGTTTTCTTGTTTGTTTTTGCAGCTGATAAGAGCCTTCGTGGCCACTAAAATGGAAAAAAAAATTAATATAAAAACCTTTCCCACTGGAAAAAGCAGATTTGGACAATGTAAGACTGTAGCACTTCATTTGCAGTCCTAGACACTGAATTTTGATATTCTTTTTATTCTTGAGGAACGACAAATGCAGTGCTTAATGAGATGATTTTTTTAATCTTATCAAAAGGACTTATGAAAATAATTTTAGTAAATGCTTAGTGTATGTTTCTAAATAACTTTTCCTTTAGATTTTTTAGATCTATCTCACAACAACTGGAAATATAAAAATATTAAAACATAAATTGTAGAAATTTTTTCATTGGCCACTGTAAATAAATTGCTTTTTCAGGGATGAGTTTTATGAAAGTTTTTATTCTGATGAATAACCAGAACTTGCTTTTCATTGAGGAATTCTGCACAGGGAAAAAGAAATGTGAATAAATGTGGAAAAGAGAAATGATCTTGCAGGTGGATGTAATGAAATGAGAAGGTAGGAGAAATGTTCAGTCTGGAGGGCATTGTGAATGTCCTGTCCATTTGAAGAGTGAGTACCAAACCTCCAGTTCTGTCACTGGGACTTCAGCCTCTTTGGCTAGGTCAGATCCTGCCTTAAAGCAAAGCCATGTTCAGACTGACACCCCAACACTGGCTGTGCTGCTCTCCTCGAACCATCAAGCACTTGGCACAATTGGCCTCCTTAGTTTTATATGAGGAAAAATCTCGGGACAAGGCTATGGTGGACACACAGCTGGCTCCAGAAAACAGGCTGAATCTGAGTCTGCCTCTTCAGAATGGGAGGTGTTGCAACATGACCAGTTTATGACCAACGTGGTTGCTATTGCTGAAGATAATGTGTTGTAAAGTATTGGCTTCTTCTTCAGTCCAGGGTGGCATCCGTGACATTTCCTTTGCTCCCTGTGTAGTACAAGATGGATTACAAGCAAAGGGAAGACTATTAGTTGTATAATTAGCAAACGATTTATGTTGAAGTGTTACTGATTTAGTAAGAGCTTTTACAGCAGCATAAACAAGGAGATCCGCCTCACATAAAAGACAATAAGACAATGTTTTTGTTCATGGCTCTTCGGGAGTTATTAATATTAAAGCTTTTTCAAGCTACTCTGGATTAAAACATTGATGGAGTGATCAGCAGCTGCACTAATTGGAAATCTTTCAGCTACCAGTCAAGGAGGAGGTGGGAGCAAAGGACAAATGCACATGCTCAAGACAAGAGTCTGCATTCCAGTTGAATGAGTTAATATTAACCCACATTTTTATTCGCTCGTCTGATTACACTTGAAGTCTTCTGATAGCAGAAAGTCACAACAACTTGTCCTTCCAAAAATGACTTTCCCTAAGTATCCTAGTAAAGAAAACCCTGAAACCACACAGAAAAGATAAAAAGGATCAGGAGTTAATTTTGTTTTGTTTTTTTTCCCCCAGGAAGCATAGAGTGACTGTGACTGGTCAGGTCAGTAGGTGAACTACAGGAGGAGTGAGTGGTGTTGAAGGAGCAGGCCATAATGAGAGTCTTTTCTAAGAAAAGCATGTAACTGAGTAAGCAGCTCAGGAAGAGTCTGAAATAGCAGCTAATGCTGATGTGAAACGCCAGTATTTCAAGTACCAGAAGGGATTGCTCTTCATGCTATTTTTCAATTGCATCTTTTTACTGCTGCAGGTAGTGACACGTGAGTATACTGCAGGGAAAGCGAGCAGCATGTGCAAACTGAGCTTTCAGTATTATGCTTCAGGAAAGTCATCATCTTTCAGCAGTTTGTTGTGGTGAGAGTTTAGGAGGAAAGGGAGCCTACGGAGGTTGAGCTTAGCTGTTATTTTATTGAGTGGGAGCCTCAATTTTGCCTACACATGTGGATATGTATGGATATTTGCCTACACGTGTGGAGGGATGAACAGAAAAGCATGTCCAATAATCCAGTGAGTGCAGGAACAGAGTGCTGTAATACTCCAGTGCCACTTACCTCCTCCGAACATCTGTTTCTATGTAAAATAGGGATAACAACCTCTTGTAGAAATGTTAAAAGGGTGAATATTTGAAAGGTGCACTGAAACTGTGGACGGTTTTGAACTTAACTGTTACTGACTTCTAAAGCTGGCAAACAATCTGAGCCTGTTGTTCGTCAGGATGCCAACACAGCCACTCCTCAAGTGCAACACCCGAGGTAACACTACCAACACCCTGATCTGAAAAGAAAGAAAGAAGCTGATTTCCTTCCTCTTAGTCCTCTGTGTCCTCACATCCCAATTTGCTTCCCTCAGACACAGTGGTGATTGAAGCAGGTGAAGCAATACTGCCCTTTGTGTCCCTTCCCATGTTTTAGAGAGAGAGTAATTGAGTCAGCAAAAAATAACTCCATTAGAAGCATATCAAAATACTAAGAATATTTTCAATATTTCCACTTTTCTGGCTGATTCTCAGCAGCCTACAAACTGTTTGGGAGTTGTATATGTTGTAGCAGAAACCAGAATCACTTTTTTTTTCAGACCTAGTAAACAGTTCAAGCTTTGTATGTTAGAGACGTTGAAACCTACCCTTCTGTGATCAGCAGCAGTGGTGCTGGGCCTGCTTTTGCTGCAGTGCCCCAAGGACACCAGAATAACCATCACTGTGGCATTAGCAGTGCTAGCATTGTCACTCCCCTCCCAATTTATGGCACGGCAGTGATTATCTCGGCTGTCTTGGAAGTTGCCGCACAGCAAACGTTGGTTTGTTCTGGTAACTGAGAAACATGTTGCTGTTGCGCAGGGGGATGATGAATCATGAGGGAGTTTTGTTCAGGCTCAGCAGGGTTTGGCTTGGAGAAAGCACTAAACAAGGAAGCCAGGAAAACACTAGCGTTGTCATTGTCCAGGTCAGGGACTAGTCTGTGCAACAAATAGCAGTCTATTCACAGGAAAAATCCCCTGGCTTCACAGCCAGAGGTGCCAGGTAGCCTGGTGGTGACCAGAAACCAAATTATAATTTTTGCATATGTATGAAGGTTGACACAGAGAGACAACAGCTTTTGGAAGAACAATGTCTTTAATGGATTTTAGGGCTTCTGGAAGAATTTGAAGCTTTGAAATTTAGTAACAATTTTAGAAACAAATGCAGACTTAAGGAATGGATTCTTTTAATTAGTTTGTCTTTTAACTTTGGATGGATTTATGAAAGTTATTCTATAGTAAGCATTATGCCAATTTTTCTTTCCTTGCTAATAAAACAGGAAACAATGAATTGTGGGGCTGACTCAATTATACAGCTTGGTAAGTCTCATAAATAAACAAGCAAATCAACCCATTAAATGCAGTCTTTGAGTGATTATGTGTGTAAATCTATAATTTCACTAATGAGATGTTGTGCAAATAGTGATATATTTGGTTGTATGTGAGCTGTGGCAAACCTCTTCATCAGGGAGCCTCCAGGTGGGAATGTAAAAGTAACCAACTGAAAACTTGTCCTTTACATCAGGTAACAACGGGGCTATATCTCAAACCACTAATTTTGTGGACCTTTTTTAAACATAAATCAACCTTGACTGAGTTTGAGCCCAGCCATTTAGAAACCCCTGTTTTAAATTGAGCTTGCTTGAACCATAAGGATTTCTGTTCATATCAGATGACGTCTGATTCTCAAGGCTTTTTATACGCCAATATTAGAAAAATCAATTTTACATCATAAAAATGAGATGTGAGCTCTTACTTTCCCAGAACCTGGCAATGGCTGTGGCAGTCTTTTAAAGCTACAGAAAAGGATCTCCTTCCAATTATATTTCTTATTACTTCCTTCGTGAGTTGTCATTGCCTCCTGCCATAGGTTGTACCTCACTGATCTGCCTGCAGAGTGACTTGTGTTAGTGCTCCCTACCTTGTTTCAGACAGTCAGTTGGATATTTCAAACTTTTTTCCACCAGGTCTTTAATTTCCTCTGATTTATATTGATTAGCTTGTTGATTAACAGTGACATGAATTAGAAAATGCTTTTGCAATTGTATGGCTCATTTAGAAATATCTGGAGAAAATCTCAAGGATCTTACCCTTTTGAAACTGCTTTGGAAAGATGGTCTGCTTTCTAGATTTAATACAATAGCCAGAATAGTAGGTTCTAAAGTAAATGTTCAGGTATCAATGATCTGCTTTGGGTATTTTGCTCAGGTTTTTTTTTACACCTTGATTTGCTTTTTCAAACCATGAGAGCAGCTTAAGCCTTTCTGTATCTGTGGTGAGGAGGGAGGACTTCAGTCTTGTAACACCATTTTGCAAGTAAGAAGTTAGTTATTATGTAGGACAAATAATAATTTGTTATATAAGGCTATAACAACTTTAAAATAGATTGATAAGTCATCCCATTTAAAACTCTGTGGAGTCCCACAGCTTAGGTTTTGACGCAATGGCTTGTTGATTTCTGGAGTTGTTTGTCTTCAAAAGCTAACCTTAGCTTTCTCTATTATTAGTGGCTACATTGACCTGGTTTTATTTAATTTCTAGAGACTTATTTTTTGTAGTAAGGAGGGTGTAATCCCTGACAGGGATGGTAAACTGTAAGCATCTGTTTTTATTTTGCTCAGGCAGTGGGCAGGCCTAATTGAATCTTGTGGCTATAAAGATGTGCTGGTTTTTGGAAGGAAGAGCTGTAGACATTAGTGCAGATGGTCTGAGAGAGCTTTTTAAGACCCTCATTCCCAGCATCTAAAAATTTTAGTTGAAAATCTGGAAAAATTCATAGATGTTTCCAGTAGCTAGTCATTATTGAACTGTCTCATGTCCCTTTTGGCATTAAACTGAAGGAATGTTGTCTCAAGAGTCTGAAATGAGGGCACAGCATTTCACATGGATAATATGAATATGAACATGGTAAGCAAGAAGGTTGAAAGTTCCCAGAGGGGTAAAACCTGAAAACAGAGCTATTGTGAGTGATATGTCTAAATATGGTCTCATGTTGTCTACGCTCAAGCAAACAGCAAAACCTCAGCTGATTCGGCCCAGAAGCACACCATGCATACAGAGCTGTGATATATTAACTAACTGTTTAGTTAGAGAAACACACAGAAATCTCCTCATCCATATATTCTCTGACACATTTTTCAGTGTAAGATCCTGCTCAAAAGTGCTAGACCCTCAGCTTGAAACTAAAGTTCAACTTCTCAATTCTGGTTTCAAGTTGTTGACAGTGAATCATTTAATGGACTGGCCAAGAACTGTCATTATATGCCACTTGGTGGGCATGTGTCCGTGTTTTTTACAAGGTTCCCACATTTGCAACAGGTGACAGCATTGTTTCCCTCTTTCATGTCACATTACAGTGACACTGTTTACACATTTAGAGCTGTTAAGCTCTTGGAGGTAGGGGAAGTTATGGAGCCATTCAACAATCCACTTTTATTCAGCAGATTAGAGAAGGGAAGATTCAATTTTCAAACTTGCTGATGCAGAACATGCTGCATGTGCGTGTATGGGGAGAGTGACCTGTAAGGGTACAAACACACAAGGAGTGATGCAGTCAGACTCATGCTGCTAATGAGCAGGATGGCATTAGGTGCTGGCAGGGTGTTGTGCTCAATAAGAGTGCTGTCTGCACTAATTATCAGAGGAAGAAAAGTGGTTTATGTAGTTCAGTGTTGCTAAGGTGAAATAAAAATCAGAATCATAGAGTGGTTTGGGTTGGAAGGGGCCTTAAAGATCATCTGCACCTTCAAGAAGTTTGCAGTTAAGCTGAATGGTGTATATGACACAACAGAAGGAAAGGATGCCATCCAGGGGGACCTGAACAAACTTGAGAAGTGGGTCCATGCAAACCTGAAGTTCAACAAGTCCAAGTCCAAGGTGCTGCACCTGGGGCTCATTAGTACAGACTGGGAGAACACATTGAGAGCAGCCCTGTAGAGAAGATCTTGGGGTTCTGGTGGATGAAAAGCTGTACATGAGCCAACAGTGCTTGCTTGTAGGCCAGAAAGCCAGCTGCATCTTGGGCTGCGTTGAAAGAAGTATGACCAGCAGGTAGAGGGAGGTGATTATGCCCCTCTACTTCGCTCTTGTGAGACCCCACAGATCTGGAGTTCTTAGCATAAAAAAGACATGGACCTGTTGGAGCAGGTCTGGGGAGGGGCCATGAATGTGATCAGAGGGTTGGAGCATCTCTCCTATGAGGAAAGGCTGAGAGACCTGGGGTTTTTCAGCCTGGAGAACAGAAGGCTTCAGGGAGACCTCATTGAGGCCTTCCAGTATTTAAAGGAGGCTTATAAAAAAAGAGGGAGAGCAACCTTTTACATGGGCATGTACTGATAGAACAAGGAGGGGGGGATGGTTTTAAACACCACATCTCTCTGCCAGGTGACACTCATGCTCCTGAGGTGGGGACATTCAGGAAAAAAAAAAAGATAAGTGAAACAAGAGATGGAAGGGATCACTGATCTCAGAGATTAGCATGGCTTACCCAAGGGAAAACCTCAGAAAAACCTGCTTTTTCTCAAAGTGCTGGTTATTTATTGAACACGTATAATGTATATATGTTCCTTTTCCGGGTTAAGTAAAGGTGGCCCACATACCTTGTTCAAAATCAGTAGGATTTTTTCCCCAAATTGATGGTATATGACACGTCATGATATGAGTTCCAGTTGTTGTCCCACATGCTCTCTGCCCTGATCTAGCTGGCTTGTGGTGACCCTGTGTCGTCCCTAGCCATCACTAAACTTTATTGTGAATGAAGATACAACAACGGTACATGCTTTGCTTGCAAACATATGTACAATGTCTACAGAAGTAAGGAGTGTTCTGGAGGGCAGGGCCGGGCTGTTTTCTCCTGCCTTGATTTGGAGAGACCCAGGGTGCTCAACAGCTCTTATGGTACCATTTCCCCCACACTCCAAGGGGAAAGCCCACAAATACATTTAAGGACTGGTGTATAATCAAGATTATGTGCCTATGTTCATACTCATGGAGAGAGGTGGCTATAATGCAGTTCCTTGGTTTTCTCCCTTCTCTGCCACATAAGCATCTTCATCACTGTGCTGCAGAACTGTACTACCTCTGTAGACTGGTGGGATGTGAAGTCATAAGATTCAACATGAGAAAAGGGGCTATAGTCATGGGAGACAGCTGAACCTCAGGCTTCCTGGGCCTTGTGACTACTCTGCCTGTTGGAACCTGTCAAAAAACAAGGCACTTGTGATATTTAGAAACCTTCAGGAACAGAGAGCAGTGAACAGAGGTTTGCTGATCTTAACCTGTGTGCTTCATTCTGACAATGCACCATTCATCACCTATGTCTTTCTGCCCAATGTTGAAGAGAATATTTATGAGTAAAGTGCAGGCATAAGCATACTGAAGGGCTGCAAAATTTTAGATGTCCGAATAATGAGCAAAATCACTTGACATGTCACGCCCCCTGAGTTAGGGATAAAGTAGTTACCTAAGTGATTCCTGTCCAATCAATGCAAGAACAGCATTAATCATGTCTAACCATAGAATTTGAGCTTGTATAGATACATTCTGGCTTCTGTACAGTTACTGAAAAGCTTAATAACCATGTTATAACCCCATTTTGATTATCTGTTGCTTGGGGAATCAGCTTCAGGCCTCCCAAAGGCACAAAAGAAGTGTGAATGAACATTGGCAGGCACTGGCAGGCACTGTCTTTATTCTAAAAGCACTTTAAGAACCATGATGGAGACCTCCATCTCTATTGAGACGGAGGGGCATCCTTTCTCCTGAAGCAGGTATCTTCTGTAGTTGCTGCCTCTACCCTGGACAGCTCTGTGCTAATCCTGGGGTGAGAAGATGGTACCATTTCTGCCAAGTCTACAACAAAAGCCATTGACTTGGGAGAAAGAGGCCCTGTGTGAGTGCTTGCAGGAGGGGCAGTAAATGTTAGAGACCCATGTTTACGGTTGAGTAAAAATTGTTTGGTAGGCAATGTGGCACTAAGGAGTTAATCATAGTCTAGGCAGAGATTAATATCTAATTGTAGCAACTCTAGGCAGTTTAATTTGTTTCCTTGGCCTAGTGACAGACTGAAACCACCAGCTGGAGCATGTGAAGCCTGCTCCACCCAAACTGGGGTGGTTTCAGCCAGAAAGTACCTGTCAATCTGCCCGTCCTGCCTTCCTGCATGCACAGAAAGCAGAAATCATGTACAGTTCTCCAGCTTCTCACCTCCAACTCCTAAGGTCCTCTGTGCTGAGGGAATTACCCATGACTTTACTCTTGGTGGAAGTTGATGTCTCCTCATATTGTTAGGCATATTCACATGCTGAAGAAAAGATAAAGTGGCTCAATGATTTGAGATTAGTTTCTGGCTCCTTTTGTTGGAGCCCTATTCACAGCACGTTGCCACACCCCATGCAGGAAGAAGAACAGGATCAAAGGGATTAATACAAAGAGTTGCAACTCTGCACTGAAATACTGTTTCCTCATCTCACTTTTGTGTCAGCCACACTCTGCTGCCCTAACTCTGGAGTTAGACCAGAGTCAGGAAAGGAACGACGTGGCCTGGATTTGGCACTGGAGATTAATTTTGTACCTGCACATCTCTTGGGAAAAGACTTACAGAAATGTGTTCACTGTAGCAGCTTTCTTTTGAAGAGAACCCAGTATCACCACTTCGCACAGGAATTTATATCTGACCTCTCCACACTGCCCAGGCTGTAATAAAGGAGCTGATTTACAGCATACCACAGCAGTGGGAAAAGTGGGAGAGTACCTATATGTTGCATTAGCAGCAATAACAGTGGTTGAACCTTCAGGGCAACTTCCAGTAGACTGGATGAACTCATCCACACTGGAATTTGGCAAAAAACCTGACATTATTTCCTTTGCCTTCAGAAATATATGATGGCAACCCTAAGGGCTTACATGATCTCCCTAATATGGTTAAATCAGTCATTCACCAAATTAATTTGAATTACTTTTCCCCATGCAAGGCCTTGTCTACTTTAGGACAGTGTCTTTGCCAGACTTAATTCTGATGATTATGTTTGCTAGAGAAATAATTACTTCAGGCTTAGGGCTCAGAGTCCTTGACATTAGTTCTCATGCAAAAGTGTGGAGAATATTTATGAGCAAATTACAGGCATAAATATACTGAAAGGTTGTGAATTTCTGTGATACTGGCAAGCCCACGGTGACTCCAAGCCATCGCACTGAGGCACTTAGGTGGTGAGCTGCTCTTCGAATGTGCCACAGACTGCTGCAACTGCCACTTTCAGCTTTTGCTGAAATAGTTACTGAATTCTGAGTGATACCACAAGGAGATTTGCCATGCAAAATGACATGCTTTTTTGATGAGAGATCATAGAAACATAGAATGGTTTGGGTTGCAAGAGACCTTAAAGATCATCTAGTTCCAAATACCCTGCCATGAGCAGGGACATCTTCTACTAGACCAGGTTGATCAGAGCCCCATCCAACCTGGCCTCAAACACTTTCAGGGATGGGGCATCCACAGCTTCTCTAGAAAACCTGTGCCACTGCCTCACCACTCTCACAGTAAACAATTTCTTATACCTAATCTAAACCTACTTTCAGTTTAAAGCCATTTCCCCTTGACCTGTCCCTACATGCCTTTGCAAATAGTCTCTTTCTAACTCTCTTGTAGGTCCCCTTTAGGTACTTTAGAGACTGGAAAGGTCTCCCAGAGTCTTCTCTTTCTTCTCCAAACTCAACAACCCCAATGCTCTCTCACCCTGTCATCACAGGAGAGGTGCTCCAGCCCTCTGATCATCTTTGTGGCCCTTCTCTGAACTCGCTTCAACAGGCCCATGCCCTTTTTATGCTGGGGGCCCCAGAACTGGAGCCCAGTACTCCAGGGGGGTTCTCACAAGAGCAGAGTAAACGGGCCGAATCACATCCCTCGACTTGCTGGCCACGCTCCTTTTAACACAGTCCAGGATACGATTGGCTTTCTGGGCTGCAAGTGCAGGCTGCCGGGTCATATCAAGCTTTTCATCCACCAAGACCCCCACATCCTCCTCAGGGCTGCTCTCAATCCATTCTTCACCAATCCTGCACTTGTGCTTGGGATTGCCCTGAGCCATGTGCAGGACCTTGCACTTGGCCTTGTTCAATGTCTTGAGGTTTGCATGTCAAGGCTGTAAGGTCCCTCTGGAATTGCATTGTTTCATTCCTGCTTCTTTTTAGGTGCTAAAGACATAGTGCTTCTTTTAAAAGAGTGAGACCCCAGTGACTAAAAAAAATCAGGAGTGACTGCACAGAAGAATTAGAAAATCATGAAACCATCGAGGTTGGAAAAAACCTCTAAGATCATGGAGTACAACCATAAACCCAGCACTGACAAGTCCACCACTAAACCATGTCTCTAAGCACCACATCTACACATTTTTTTGAACACTGGATTCCAGAGACAGTGACTTCATCACTTCCCTGGGCAGCCAGTTCCAATGCTTGACCACCCTTTCAGTGAAGAAATTTTTCCTAAATTCCTGAGCTGACCAGCTGCCTTTGAGACTAAACCATGCCATATCGTGGACATGGCAAATTTTGTCCTATCTCAAGACCAAGGGCCTGACTGTTTCCTTTGGACAGTTACAAAGGTCAGCAAACCTTTACTTCCAGACACAAGAGAGATGCCATACAGAAAGGAGGGCTGGGCTGGGAAGGGCCTGTGAGAAAATGCTTCGGTGGCCCCGGGGAAGGAGTAGAGGAGGAGAGGGACAGTGAGAGACGGGGAGGGAGCGGGAGAGAGGGAGAGAGCAGAGAGCTTCTGCCTATCTCTGCGTCGAGGACAGAGAAGCATTTTCCTACAGTCACCCGGTCCCGGGCTGCTGCCGCCCCTCCCCGGGATTCCCGCCCTCTTCCCACCGGGACTCTCCCCCAAGCTCGCGCCTCCCTCTTGGCGCAGTTGACCGTGCGCGCCCCCTGGCGGCGCCCG
>WEIV01031239.1:230940-271670 GCA_013390005.1 Calyptomena viridis | reverse complement strand
GGCTGAGGCTTTCCCACGGGCGTAGGGGAGCGGGCAGAGCTTTTCGCTTCTCTGTGAAGTGTAAAACGACACGAAGGGACAGGCCGGGAGGCTCCCGCTGCACAGCCGAGCGGCAGCTCCGGGGGCCGGGGCAGAAGGAGCTCCCACGCCTGCGGCGCGATGCGCGTGGGCGGAGCCGCTCTCCTTCCTTGCATCCACAGGGCTCCGGAGCGACTGCCGGCAAGCACAGCTTCATCTTCCTGAAAAGGAGGAATTAGCGGCAACTAGCAAACAGCTTAGGTTGCCTTCTTGCCTCACACAGCTTGGAACTGCCTTCTCCGATTGCCACATGCCACTCGTGTGAAACCTGGGACATGCTCCCAGAAATACTTTGCATTTAAATCTAGGTCTTCCCAAACTGGGGACAGAGAGATGGATTGGTGACCTCTGCCCAAGATGAGGAAGATGCCGTAGGCTGGCTGTATGGGAAGAGCTCCACCTCATTGAAAGAAACACGGCAAGCCCAGCGCAGTTGAACCTTGTCCTTGGAGGAGCTGTGACCTGTGACCCCTCTCACTGCTTTGGGGTGTAGCTTTTTTTTCACGTGCTGAGCACACATGCACACAGATCTGTGGGGTCAGCTCCCAACCAGCCTCACAATACTCCAAAGCTCATGACACTAAATAGCATGAAAATAAAAGACTGTTCAACAGAAAGGCCTTGAAACCTTAACACTGGAAATCCTCATGCAAAGATCATGCTGTATCAATATTACGTTCTTAGCAGGGTGGTAGGATGTTCTCAGCTCAGTAGGATTTGTAATTATTTCTTCACTGGTTTGGTTTTTGTCAGGCATCTACTGTGCCTAAAGGTTGTGTAAGCAGGCTATACACAACTTTATGACTATGCAGTGATAATCTAGTGACTAAAATGCACAGAAGGTTGCTATGGGTGACAGAAACATTCCTGACCTGTGAGTGTGTGAGCAATAAGGGGGAGCTCAGGAGGACCAGCCCATTGCGGGAATAACCACCCTTTTCAATCGCAATCAAAGCAAAGCCTAACAGTGAAATAAAGTGCTGATGTGATATGGAAGGTTAAATCAGTGAACTGGAATGCTTCCTCTGACCATGGATTTCTAAATTTCTCTCACAAACCTATATAAATCCATATGTTCTCCTATGTTAATAACGTGCCCGGAAGTGGTTGTCTTCATGATGTGGCTATAACCTGCTAAATAGTATTTGGCTCATTTGTATGCATTTCATATGAAAATGCTGATTTGTTTCTGTAGACAGATTGCCACACAAGGTAGACCAAGCTCCACTGGTATAAGAATACAAATATAAATGCTAAAGGTTATACTGTTTAATGTTATTATTGACACTTTATAGGGTGCAATGCATATCCCTGGTTAAAGCAAACACCATTAAGAGATGGCGTGGGAAGTCTTGCCTTCCTTTACACATTGCTCTGAGGTGCTACAGCTAAGTGGGGCCCCTAAATAGCTCATACAGCACATAGGCAGTGTAGCACTGGGGACCTACGGCTGAGCCCAAGCGATCAAAACTACTTTTTCTTTTCTTCTGCCCATTCCTTGTGCTGCCATCTTCTGCATGGTCCATGGGCAAATGCTTTCTGAGTGCAGGGGAGAGAGGGTGGTGTGTGGTTGGTACCTGTCCCAAATCAGAGACCAGTTGCCATCCTCTTGGAAGGCGAAGTGACAAGATGTAACAGAAATGTTGTATAGTTGAATATATATAGTTGAATATATATAGAATAGTTGAATTTTATTACCTTGTGATAGTAATTTAACAGAAATTAGAAGCTGCTACTCAGGTCTACCAGCAAGCTTTTCTAGTATTTGACTGGTGATATGAATTAGATTGTTGTTAAACATTTTTGCAGTTTCTACTGCAATTCCTTTTTATTATTTCATTATTTGACTATTAGCTAAATTGTAAGTATTCCCATACAGCCTTTTTAGGATGTGTGAAGCAATTTATTTGAAGTAAAGCTGTTAAATACTTGTGTTCTTTTTTATTTCAGTTTTCATGCATTTCTTTTAGACTCTCGAATCAGCATTTCTCTGAACCGATGTGGAAATGCTGAAAGAGCCTAGGATTATTTTTTAGAAAATAAGTAACAAAATATTTTAGTTAGAAAATGTCCCTGTTATGTGTTAAAGAAAAGGACAAAAATTACACCAAGCTGTTAAGTGTTTGTTTAAGGTATGGGATTTTTATAGAAATGTAATCACATAAACACTGAATTAATGCAAGAAGCAACAGAACTGTTGCCATTTTTGTCAAGCATTACTCCTGGTACTGCTGGGTGCTCAGCACCCAGACCTTACAGACCTTACTATGGCTCCTTTTTAGAAAGTCTACCAATAGCAAGAAGTTGAGACGGCCAAGTAGCCACGAGGGCCAAGACCTCAACGGCAACTCTGTGATGCACAAGGAGCAAGGGAATTTTCTGGCTTGTTCACCTTCATTCTCTTGATCTCTTGTCAGCACTGTTCTCTTTTGAAAACTAAACAAGAATTAACCACTAGGTGGCTGTATTCAGTAACAAAAGGCTGCACACACGTTCTTATTCTGCTATAATCTGTATTAAAGATGAAGTATTATTTTTACAACTTCAATTATTTTTTTCATGGTCGAATCCATGTGGACAGACCAAAGAGGTAGGACAACCCACCCAAGGTTATTGGATATGTAAGCAATCTTGGTTATTCTGTGTGTTAGTAGCTGGGCTACTACCCAGATAAGGAGGGCTGTAGGGTGCAGTGCCGTGCAGAGTTTTGTGTCACAGCTCTTTACAAAACCACCTTGAGCAGGACAGGTTGGTGAGCATGGAGCCTGAGCATGTAGGTCCTGAGCTGTCCTTTAGTGCTAGACCAAGCCTAATTCCAGCAGAGGCCAAGGATGACATTTCCTGCCAGGACTATGGGGAGACACCCCTGATTCAGTTTGAGATGCTGCTATAAGTCCCAGATATGGAGCACTTGTCAGTCGATGGCTGTGCCAGCCATACTTCTGGGTGGCAGAGGAAGGGTGAGACAAAGGTAGGACATTTCTGCCCCTTCTCACAAAGAAGTCCTAGATGCCAAAAGAAGGCTGTGGTGGACTAATTTTGGCTGACAGCCAAATGCCCACCCAGCTGCTCCCTCCCTCCTTCCTCCCCTCCTTCTCCTGTAGGATACAGGGAGAAAATAGGATGAGAAAGATCATGAGTCAGGATAGAGACAGCGACATTGCTTGCCAATTGCTGTTATGGGCAAAACAGACTTCTTGGGGAAAAGCAATGTAATTTGTTGCCAGTTACAATAGATTTGGGTAATGAAAACAAAAAGAAGAACATTAAAGCAAACCCCTTCCTCCCTGCTTTTCCAGGTTCAATTTAACTTCTTCAATACAGGCTCTTCTACCCACTCCAAGTGGTAGAGGGTGGTAGTGGTGGATATGATCAGTATATAGTGGTTTCTCTTGGCTAATCTTTTCTCCTCACACTCTCTCTGCTCCACTGTGAATTGCTCATGAACTGCAGTTGCTGTCAGGAAAAATCTGTTCTGATGTGGGCTCTCTACAAGCTGCAGTCCTTCAGGAATGTTCATCTCGTCCAGTGTGGGTTCTCGATGGGCTGCTGGCCAGCTCCATGGGCTACCTTTCTCTGACCTTGATGTTCCCTCATTTTTCCCTCCTCCTTCTCAGTCCCTCCTTTCTCTAGAAATCATGGAAAAGATGTGTCTACTTGGCTTTAAGCCTTCTTTCAATTATCAGCTATGAAGGTCCTGCCCTTGGGTGCACTGGGAAGGGCTCTCAGCATTTCTACTGCCATGGGAGCAGCCTGGGCACATCTGGACTTTCTTCAATGCCTCTGAGAGGGTGTGCAGAAATGGTAGTCTGCCAGCTCCAGGCTCTTGTGGAAGCCTGGCAAAGCCATGGCACGCAGAGATGGAGCTCCAAGCACCATGCCACCAGGATTAGTTGTGGAGCTTGTAGGAGGCATTGTCCAAGCCAATGGGAAGGTTCCCTGCAGCTGCTGATTGACCATACTTGTTGGTGATGGTCCTGAGTTGATAGGATGTTCATCCATCATTGCCAACAGAGCACGGGAGGTGTTGGACATGGCATCTGTTAGAGAGGCCCCACTGATTAGCTTATAGCTAAGAGGTGCCTTTTTTTGTCTCTCATGAGATCCCCTGTTATTGTGTTTTAGCAGACAGTGACCATGAATACTTGTTAATCATGGGTCTACAATGCAAAAGCTAGGCTTGTGTTCTAAAACATAGGTCAAAGAGGGCTAGTTGTCCACATTTGTCTATCGCACTTCTGTGGACATGACTAAACCAAAAAGATTTCTGTATTTTATCTCAGTAATCCCATGTTGACCATTGTCAGCTTATGAATCTGCCATGTATCGAGAGGTGGCTGCCTTGCATCTTTTGCTATCCCTAATCATAGATTCACAGCCCTAGTGATAAAATGTCAGGCCAGCCTCATGAAGGTCTATCCCTACAGAAACTCTGTAGATCTGGCTGATTCTTTGCTCCCTGTTCTTCAGATTTGTACACCACCATGACAGAAAAAGCAGCTGTAGATAAGGCCACTTGTCTGAGCAGGACTTGAAGAGCCACAGGGTGCATCTGCAAAGGACATTATAGAGTTAGTGTGATGGAAGAGTCTTGTCAAAGGCGCCAAAACGATTTGTACACTGAGTATTGTTTGAGACAGGACCTCAAGTGGAACTGAGGCAAAGAAGGAAAGGGCCTGCAATGTGGATGTAGTTGGTGCATCCATACTAGCTCCAGAGAAATCTGAGGATTTAGTATTATTTCACTGGCCATGCCTGCATTGCTGTTGAAACACTTCTTCCCCAAAACTGACCAGGGCTTTTCTCATCTCATGCCAAATCAAGGTTAAGATAGCTTAGGAATGCTTCCAAAAACCTCTCTTCTTGACAGAGTACCTAGTGACTCAGACTTGCAGCAAACTATTGTTCTTTGAGAAAAGAAACAAAACAGTTCTGCCAACACCAAAGTTATTGCTGTGGTCAGTTAGGCTTACGGTGAAAGTCAGTAGCAAGAGATCTCTGGGCACTTCATTCTGGAAAGTAAAATTTTAATATCCTTGTGTTTTCCATACTTAGCAAGAACATAAAATATATGCAACAAGATTTGAAATGATGCAGTGATTTCAGTCAATCAGGCAGATAGAAAGTTACAACCAATGAAAATGAAATTGTGTGCCTACTACATAGGTGAGTTACCCACTGGTGTGTTATTTCAACGGTTCCTAGTGGCTTGGCACCATGTCCACACTGCTTTGAGCCGATCACAAGCACAGCAAGGGGCACAGCACCTTAACGAAGAGGACGTGACCATCAGATCATGCCTCCCAGGCCAGGTCATAAATTAAAACAGTCCTGTTCAGCTGTAGCACACTCCAGACATAATAGTAACACAATGTCCCTGGATAGCAGAGTGAGGATAAAACCCCCAATGTGCTACTTGACTGCCATCTCCCCTCCTCTGAAAGTTTTCTCCTCTGCCATTTCATTTGTGAGGAACTAACAGAAAATATGTTCCTCTCTTTTAAGTGTTTCTCTAGCTCCTCATATCTACTGTGCATGTATGTGTGTATGAAAGCAGAGGTGCCAATGTCTTAGCCAATGCGGATCTCTATGCCCTCTAACATCCATTTTTACACTTTTACATAAGAGCAGTCCTCTTTCTTGAGGGAAAGAAATGCTAATTTTACATTTTCAAAGGTGACATACACATGGATATACGTGCTTAGCTTTAGTCTGCCACATTGGAAAATGTTGATTCATTCTGTAAAGGAAATACAACACTCATAGAGTAAGAAACATTGTGTGTTAAACATTGGGTTGCTTCTATTACCATTTAGAAGAAAAATTCTTGTGTTAAAATTCCTTAAGAAAGCAAGTGAAAAATCATTAAAAGGGGCTGAAGAATTTCTTTCACAAAAGGTTTTGAAATTTTTGAAACCCGAATGTTAAAGTTGTCACTAAAGAATCCTAGATAAATGATAACAATTCAGCAAAGCAAATCTAGGCCTCCAGTTAGTCTAACTTGGTCTCACACAGGAATTCCATTTTAACAAAAATCTGTAGTTTCAGTGTTGTGGTTTGGTTTTTTTGAGAATTTCAAGCATATCATCTGATTATGTCAGTAATTTCTCATTTCCTCTGAAATAGTATTTTGGCAGAACTGACATGATATTGTGAATATCACTTTGACAGCATTGCTTTTTTTTAGTTCAGAAGTGTTGCGTAAGGTTTTTTCCAGCCTCTTTGGATGTGACTAAATTTTCTATGCATTTTCTTCCTGACTACCTGGTTTTTATAACCATTATGAAACCCAGGCTGATTTCACAAGCAAACTGTGGAAACCTGGCCTCACAGACAGATAAGAGGAAAATCCATCACTGACTTCAGTATGGCAGGTATTTCCACCTATGGTTCCTTGACCTATCTCATTCTTGGCCAGGCAACTATATTATAGGATTTTTTTTTCTCCTTGTAAAACAGCTTTGTTGATTCCATATAGATTAGGGAAAAAAGAGTAATTTTTTTGTTTTGTTTTGTTTTTTTTAAATAGAAAGGCTTTAATGACTTCTTGCACATTTAAAATGTGAAAATTGTGTGTTCATCTTAAGAGAGGAGGCAAAGTTCAGGTAGTTCTATCTGAGCTGAAGTGATGCTGCGTCCTAGTTACCAAGCATTATGATGAGTGCCCAGTTATAGGAAATCTTTGCTTCTATATCTGTGTCTGAGAAAATCTTTTAAACAGATTCCTATTTCTTGACATAAAACAGTGAAATGTAAGCACTGAATAAAGTCCTGGGTTAATCGCTGGGGTTTTCTGGAAGAATACTGTGGAAGAATGCAATACAGTCTTGCCCAGCAAGACTGAGTTCCTGGTTACTGTCACTTGTGAGGACTCTGATATGCACTGCTGGGGTTAAGAAGAAACAATGATGGAGAATGGCAGGCAGGTCAGGCAGTAGCTACTGAAATAACTGACCCAAAAGGGGAGATTGGTGTATCTTGTGGACTGTGACAATTGTCTTCAAAACCTTGTTGCAAGTTCCCATCCAAAGTGCATAGTGTTTTTTCCACACCTTTTCTCTACTCCAGCAGTGAGATTTGAATTTAGATTATTAGCTACAATATTCAAAATAAAACTACCAGGGTCAGCTGAAAGTGTCTGAGATGAGGTATATCTGAGGCTGAAGTGGTTTAATCAAAAGTTTTACCTTCATCTTAGTCTTTTGGTAAAAAGAAAGCTCTTTCTCCAAGGTATATCATGTGAAACTGGTAACTACAAATTTATTAATAAAACTTGATAAAAATTGTGAAAAGTTTTGTAAACATTTTTTTATTAATGCCATGCTGATAGAAATTGGTGTAAATTTCAAAGCATGCAAATAAGAAGTTACACAAGCATACTCTAGAGACTTTTCTTATGCTAAGTGGTGATTTATTTATTAACTTTTTGTCCATTTCTGTCGATTGCCCGTAAGTCTCCTGAGTTCTGTCTGTTGTTTCTAATAACAGGACCAGGACTCATGCAAATTTGGAGAAAAGACATTTGCAGCCTTCTAAAATGGGGAAATGATGGATTTCTTAACAGACTGTCAAGCTAATCTTGTATTCCTGTTTAGTCAGTCCTTGATGAAACTGCCCATTGTGATGCCAAATAGAAAGTGAGTTGTGATTATGAGCCTCTCTTCGAAGCTTGTCAGCTATGAGCCTCACTTTGGCCATCACCTTGGCTTACAGAAACATTGTACTTTCAAGAGATGATGGTGATTTTTATTTGCTACACCAGCACCAGGAGATAGGATTGGGTATGTATATATAATATACATTTATATAGAATATCTTGAACACCTGATCTAATGTATGAAAATATGCAGAGCAGTGTTACTAGGAGTGCTATTAAAAAAACCCAAAACCAACAACTGAAGCATTGATAGGTTAAATGATTCATCTAGGTTATATAGGAAAACTATGGGAAATTCAAGAACTGCCATACATTCTCCCAAACTCACAAAATTATCTTATTCACAGACAAATCTCTAGAAAGGTTTCATCTAAATGCTAAATTCAGTAGAAACTCTCCATGTAGTTTTCTCTCTCCATGTAATGAATACTTTGTTCACCTTTTCCTTCTTTCTCCATGTGGCTGAAAGTACCTCATGTTGAATGTGCTGTGGCAGCTGTACTGTGCTCCTCATGAGTACATACTGTTTGTTCTGCATTCCTTTAGCAGCTGTCATCAGTGCCAATCAGCAAATGTTTATATGAAGTTATTATTTCGTTAAAAATATGACACATAACCTCAAGGATGAACACTGACAAAAAAAGCAGGCTGTCAGATACTGATTCGAAAGGCTCAGGACTGCTCATCTGGAACTAAGGGCACCATGAGGTCAAGTACTTCCCTTTATTCAACCACACACAATACCCCTGGCTGCTCTGTATCTGTAGTTTAAAACATTTCCTATCTTCGGTATCATATTGTTCCACCAACAGTCAAGGTTTGAAGTGAAGAGGAAGCTTTGTTGGAAAGGCTTTGGCATACTTCTCACACTTAGACTTTAAGGGATGGCAATGGAAGACTTCAAACTGCAAATAAAGCCACGTTAGTTCTGTATAGTTTTCTGTTAGTGGATGAAGATGACACTTTCCTCAGAAAAGGGTGTCAAGTTAGAAAAATACAGGTAGAGAGGCAGTGTGTACCAGTGGGATTTTCTAGGGTCTTCTTTATGGTAGAACTGAGGTATGTTGACGAGCAGTGTCTTGCCTGGCATCATCCCTCTTTTCTGCTTTTAGAAAGGAACATCAGCCAAATTTCTCATGAAGCTCTGAAGAGTGAACTATAGCCCACATTGCTATATCTTGCTCCTTGCTGTGGTTTTTGAATATTTTATTGAACTCTATAATGCCTGACTGCTGCTGAAGCCTGTAGTGTTTTCCTCTGCCTTCAACAGACACTGAAAGACATGGAGAAAATCATTGAAGAGGGAGGAAACATAGTAGCTATGTTACTATTCAACCAAAAAAAGAAAAAAAAAGGAAAAAAAAGGAAAAAAAAAGGCTCATTGTTAAATGGCAGAAAGTGGCTCTTCAGGGAATAACTCTCCCAAGGTCTTGTGCCATTTTTAGCCTTGATCATGTAAACACAGTACAGCAGCTCTCGAAGGACACGTGTGGGCGCTGGCTCCATGAAGCATGTGCCAGCATGCTGCTAGTCAGTCTGAGTAATGTTGGAGAGGGAGCACCTGGATGCTTCTGGGGAGGTCATGCCTCAGAAAAGGTAGGCATAGATGTCTGTAGAGGATTACAGACTGCTAGATTGTTTCTCTTGGAAGTGTAGAGAATTTTTTTTCATTGTCCATTGAAGTAGCATTGTCCCATGCTTTTTTTATGACTAGAAATAAAACCTCATCTTGTCCCAGAGAGGCTGCACTGCAATTGCTCTGGCTAGCAAAAGGCAAGGTAAAGTTGTACAATCATATCACTTTCTCTGAAACAGACAGTGCAGTCAGACAGTGCAAGAGCCAGCACTGCCTTACCCAGGTGAGGTGGAGCCCCTTCTGTCTGTCTCATGTGGGGTGAGGGGATGGAGGCAGCTCACCTGGGGCCAGCCGTTCCTGAGGCTTTCCCAGAAGGTGAGCAGTCCTTTCCACTGAAAAGAACTGCAGGGGAAAAGTGCAAATAGCTCAGCACAAAGCAAAAGCCTGGGTGTGCTCCAAGCACAGGGCGAATAAAAGATATTCCCAGTTGGGTAGACTGCTAATCACTTGGTGGAAGCATTTCTTAATTATGCAGCAGGCAGCCTTAAATAACCTCCTAGAACAAAAGCAAACAAATCTTCCCTCTTGATGCCACACCTTCTTAAAGGAGGCAGAGAAGCACTGAGAGAGAGACGAGGCAGGCAACCACTGTGAAGTGTTGTGGGCTTCCTAGAGCAGCTGTGGTGCAAGGGACGGGCCAGCAAGGATTTATGCTGGAAAGCCAGGCATTTGGGGCAGACTAGGGTGGCGGCTGGTCACAAAGCAGTGTTCATGTTTGCAGAGGGGAAGATGAAATGCAGCAGGTAGGCAGGCCGGTTGCTGGCCAAGCAGGCAGGAGGAGGCTGTGACAAGCAAGGGGGAGGCAAAAAACGGCTAATAGAGGAACTGGGAAGGAGAATCTGCCCACAAGGAACTTTTTTTAGCTATCAGCGTGACAGCATTCTCCCTGCATGACAGCAGCTGTACCAACCATGGGCATTGCCCTGATGCCTGGACTTGCTCAGCATTCTAAGCACACCCAGCCCCATTCTGACGTGAGCAGGCAGCACTCAGCCTCTGCCATTGGAAAGCACAGACATGGAGACATGGGGACACCAGAGTGGATGGGAGATCATACCTGCAGCAAAGCCGTAGAGATCCCCCAGCCACTGGAAGACAGTGGAGCAGTGGGAACTGAAGGCATAGTTTGAAGGACATCAAATGAGTGTGCAGGATGTGCTGCTCCACCCAAAGGCCTGCTTCCCATCTGACATCTTCTGGCCATAATTATTTTTGAAATGTATGAAAGTACCTGTGACATTTTGAAAAATACGTCAATATTTTTATGTTGCTTGGAGAGATGCAGCTGGAGATAAGACCTATGTCCATAACAACTCATCATGAACTGAAATAAAGAATAACAGACATATATGAGCATTTCCACCTAAGGTACATAGACACGTGTGAAAGACACCTAGATAAAGTGTCTGAGGAACTAGAACTACTTTCACATGGGAAAGGAAGAGGTTGCATGAATCATTATGTACTTCTAACATAGATTTTACAGTAGCGAGGTTTTAGAGAGGAGAGATATCATCTAGAAGTTGGCAGAAATTGTTTTTAAAACATGTACTTGTGTAAATCCTAGACTTTGAACAAAAAAAAAAAAAAGATTGTGTGATTTAAGTCAGAATAAACCACTTAGTTTAGCAAAATAGCTGCAGTCTATCAAACCCTATCTTATAATGACAAACCACATGAAATCTGTGCAGATAAGCCATCACGAGTGTCTAGTTTCCCCTGTATTTCACTGACAAGCAGTGATGAGGAGTATGCTTAATTAATACCCAGGGGGAAAATAGAGAACACCTGTTGAAGTAATCCCCTGTTACACTCAAGTGGGTATTGATCAAATTAAATAGAATATGTTTTTGTACTAATATTCCTCTAGAGAGGTTCTAAGCAGAAGTAGTAGAGAAGTTGTGATGTGGTCTGGTGGAACAGCATCCTGCCCACTGCTTTATGCCTGGAGGGGCAGAGGAGATGGGACAAGGGGAGACCCTCTGCTGAGATGAGCCCATGCACCACACTGCTGGTGGGCACAGAGGCAGATTTGTCCAGTCTGGGTGAGTATTTAAATGTGAATTTTTTTATTAACATTTACACATGGTCTTTGATTAAGCTAGAAGCAGGAGGACAAAAGTGATTTGAAGGCTGAAAAAAAAATCACCTGCAAGAGAAGTTTCTGGGTATTGTGTGACTTATCTTTTCCTGTTTCTCTCTGTTATTCAGTGAGAAGATGACTTTTTAACTGCAGTTGTTATCTTTGCGTGATAAACTTAGTTCTGGTGACAAGATAAATAATGTTGTAAGCAAGACCTCATTTGCCTGTCACCAGTTTCTTTGGTTAAGTAACTTACATTAGTTATGGAGCAAAGCAAAGTACAAAGCAAATATATCCTGTCCTTTTAGTCGACCTTTTAGTAATATTCATGGAATTACAGAATATGCTGTGTTGGAAGGGATCTACAAGAATCATCAAGCCCAGCCCTTAGCCCTGCACAGGACCATCCCCAAGAGTCACACCATGTGCCTGAGAGCATTGCTCAAATGCTTTTTGAAGTCTGTCAGGCTTGGTGCTGTGTCCACATCCCTAGGGGAACCTGTTCCAGTACCCAACCACCCTCTTGGTGAAGAACATTTTTCTAATATTTTTAGTATTTTCTGATATTTAACTTAAATCTCCCTGACACAACTTCAGGCCATTCCCTTGGGTCTTGTCACTGGTCACCGCAGAGGAGAAGATCAGTGTCTGCACTCTTCTTCTCCTCAGAAGGAAGTTGTAGAATGTGATGAGATCCCCCCTTAGTCTCTTCTTACCATGTCACCTGACCTTGCTTCCACTGGGCATACACCTTCCTTTTTTTCCTTATTTCCAAAGTTGAGGTTTTGCTGGCACTTTTCCTCCTATAAACAGAGATTTTAAACTCGATCACTTTGTGGTCACTGTGGCCAAAACAGCCGCCAATCTGCACTTTGCTCATGAGATTCACTCTGTTGACAAGTTGAGCAGATCAAGGAGAGCATCCTTCCGAGTGGGCTCCCTTATGACCTGTTCCATTAAGTTGTCATTGAGGCTTTTCAGGAAACTTCTGGCCCAGGTTGTACCAGCTCCCAGCTGATTTCTGGTAAGTTGAAGTCCTCCACAAGAACAAGGGCAGTTGGCTCAGAAGTGTCCCTTAGTTCCTCAAAAAACAATTAATTGGCATCATTGTCCTGGCCAGGAGGTCTATAGTAGACTCCCACAGTGACATCCACATTATTTGTTTGTCCCTTGATTCTTATCAGAGGATCTCAATTGTGCTATTGCCAACTGTGAGCTCCTTGCAGTCTAACCCTCCTATCACATAGAGTGCCACCACCTCACCTCTACTGCCCTGCCCATCTCTCCTGAAGAGCTTGTAACCATCCAACAGGGCACTCCAGTCACAGGATTCATCCCACCAGGTTTCACTTATGCCAATGATGTCAAATTTCTGGGACTGAGCCAAAGCTTTGAGCTCTTCTTGTTTGTTCCTCGTGCTGTATGCATTGGTGTAAACATTTCAGGTGTGGTACATTGTAGCCAATACCTCACGAAGCGGATTTTGAGGGATTCCATTAGTGGTCCTTTCTCAAGTTCTGGCACACCATCCCATCACTCATTGCTGGTGAGCCTGGTTTTGTTCCCTTCCCCCTTCCAAGATAATTTATTGTATTGTGCCAGGTACAGAATTAATGTTAAGGTTTTGACATTATGCACAATGATATTGCAAAAAGCTTATGTTGTTTTGAGAGAGGTAACTTTGCAATGATAAGCTGCAGTCTTAAAAAAAAAGCCAAACAAAAACCAACAAAGCAGCCTGCTTTGTTGCAAACTGTCTGCTTTATCTTTCTTCACCCCAACAGAATTTTTTTCAGGAAAAATTACTTATGCAAAATATTGCCTTTTAAATTTGTAATGACAGTTCCCTTGAAATTTCAAAGCCTGGAATTATTTAGGTCTGGATCTGTTGAAGAAAAATGGTTCTGAGGTGTCCTTAGTCCTTCAAAGTTGCAACCTGGAGTCCTTGGAGCTGAGACGAACAGAGAAATCCAAAAGGATGTTTCTCTTGAGGTAAGTCCAGCTCCAACACCAGCCCACCACTGAGTAGGGCCAGGAGTTCCAAAGAAAGAAGTACCCCCTATACAACGAGGGTTTTTCGTTTTTCCTCTGTCCAGGTGAGCTGCCACATATCTCACCTTCTATTTGGCAACACCATGCCTGGGATCCTGCCAAGATGGACTGCTGATGAGACACACAACATTTGAACACAGCCTGAATCTGGGCTGAGCTGGCTTGCTGGACAAGGGAGACCCAGCAACCTGCCTCAGGAGTCAGGAAGTGTAGACAAGTGTAGGTGTGGTCATGATTATTTCTAGTCTCCATGGAACACCCCATAGCATAGAGGCTGATGTTAGTTGGTCTACTGTAAGTTTAACGTTTTTCATTTCTTTTAGTTAGGAAAATGAAAAGATCACATTCCTTCATAAGCTTTCCCTGCCCCACCCCGAACATAAGATAATCCAAGAGCTATTTAATTCTCACTTATATGGCATTTTTTATTTTGATAGCAAATATATTTCAAAGTTCTTTTACTTGTGTCCCTAGGTAAATCTTAGTAGAAATATTATTGCTGTTCTCTTGAAAACTTTCAGTGACCTGAAAGAGGAAACCAATATCACACTGTTTTCTCTTATTTATTGTGTTTGCAGTTTTGTTTAGCCCTTGTACAACACAGCAATTGTGTAGAATTAAAAATAAAGAACATCACATTTTCCAGACTGAGGGAGCAAAAGGTCCTTTCCTCAGCTGTGCTGGAGCAGCTCAATAGCCAGAGTGCAGCAGCGGAGCTGTGGGGATGGTGCAGACATGTAGGAGTAGGGAACTTTTTGCATTGCCACATAATGCCAAACTGTCGAACTCTGACACAGCACCCTGTGTGTCATCCACTTGTTCTTTTGACATCTAACTTGTTTACAGCATGAACACATCTCTCCCTCATACGGGGATTGAAACTCCTTGAAGTCTATCATCAGATGCCAGAAGATAGGGTGGTTTACACGTTTTGAATAGAGGTTAGTTAAAAAATTTTCCTAGTATGAAACTTTTTCAAGGGTTCGATTTTGAGTATTTTTCTTTTGGATTAGGTATACAGGGGCTACTAAAGGTTAGTGATACTGGAGAGCCTTTATACTGTAGGTTATCTCCCTAGGGCAATTTTTGTCTGAAGTAAAAATCTCTTGCAGTTCAGAGCTGAAGGTTGATGGACTGTGTAAAATGGTTTTACCTTTTCAAAGTAATTCCACTTTATCAAAACAGAATGTGAATGTTGGCACAAGGAGGACTTTAAGAACATTTTGTATATCTTCCCAAATCTGAGTTGGACCCACATTGAGGGAAAATCAGAAGCTAACAAAACTAAAGGCAATAAATTTTTTTTTATCATCCAATTAATCTCAGTGGTAGTAACTATCTTCTCTGGAGAGAATAAAATTCTAAGCATAGAGGGAGAAAATGTTCAGCAAACATCTTGGTTCTGTATCTAACATCTCCTTAAATAATAATGTCATGGAAATTATTGTTCTTATGTGGTACAAATAAATAATATCGCTCCTTACTGAATGCAACTTACACCCACAAATCCTACAACAGTTGCTTGAAGAAGAAGGAAAATAACCAGTGTCATTCTATGTTAGTTATTGGAAAACAAAGTTGATTCGATGTTTTGCTGATGTCAAATACTAGCCTGGTTGATAAAAGCCAATACATAGACTTTTGTGAGGTATTTGTTTTGGTATTGTAGAATGTTTGGACAGAAAAATCTAGCAACTGCTGGCAAAAAAACCCATGCCCATTAAACTGTGAATTGATGTCCTGGCGTAATTACTATTACATTGGCAATAAGAAATCTTCAGCACATCACTTTTCTAGTTATTTTCTGCAGAGATCAGTGTCAGATTTCGTCTCGTTTCATCTGTGGCCAGGAAGAAAATACTAAGTCATTACTGATAAAAGCCAAATATGACAAGAAACTGGGAAAACTAAATATGAAGGAGGCAGAGGAGTGAGTGTAAAATAGATAGATTAGCAAACTAGACCCACCAAACAAATACACTTATACAGGAAAATACAAAGTGCTGTGTTACATCCTGAGAGAAACAAAGAGAATAAGAGGCATAGTGAGCAAATAGCTCACTAGGAGTTCACTACAATCCAGTTCAGGGGTGTATGTCTAAGCAAGCTAGCAGAAAGGGTGTTTCTTGTCCCTGTGTTTCTCACTGTTGAGATTTTTTTCCATACTTAGAATTTAGTGATTCTAAAACTTTTTACTGGTTCTTCTCAGGTCTCACTGGGATCACAATTTTATCTTTATTATGAATATTTTTTCACTACAAAAGAGGATGATTATCCCTTGATTATGTCAATAAGTCAACCTAGAAATAAATAAAAGCCAGCTAAATGAACTTCTCACTTTACTTCCTTGTTCATGTCACAGTGGTTTACTCTCCTCTCTCTTGATAACCTTGAAAACCTCAAAGTAAACAAGTGGGTCACCTATTTGCCCTGGTTTATAACATTAATCACTGTATAAGCTGGATACAAATTCCCTGGTACATATCAAGTGTATTTTGGTCCAAAGAAGCTAAACATACCAAACTGCAGCCAGCTGCAAATGGTGTACAGAAAATTGTGACCCAGTACTTTTTGTTGTTTGAAAAAAATTTCAGATCTTTTGCTTTGTCAGAAAAAGAAACTGGTAATGCTGTCAGGTAGATCTTTGATGTAATTCCATTGACTTCAAAGGAAAACTCTATTTTCTTGAATGCATTATTAATGCAAGAGGATATATAGTTTTTGGCAACAACACCAAGTGTTTTGCCATTAACACTTATTCCAAACAGTCCTGCCCTGATATATCTCCACTTGCTCTGATTTTCTACTCTGAGAACATGTTGGGCCTGAACTGGGAATTTTTAGAGAATTCAAACACATTTCTAGAACAGGGTTAAAATAACCAAGGAAACTATAATGAAGCAATGGTAATGAATGGTAATTCATTAGCATTTAGCTGTTGTTCAGTGAAGAGACATGCATCTGCTCCCTTTGGGCAAATTTCATTTTGATTCCTCTATATCCCATGGAGGACCTGAAATATAACGAGAGAAAGTGACTTCAGAAAAATGAAAGAGGAATCTCAAAAGATGAGGCTCAGTTGATCCCAAAGTTATGTTAGTAATGTGGTGTGAGTACATCCTCAATGCAGATAGAAATAATTATTGTTATTTACATAATAGACCTTTCATCTCAGGATGTCAGTGCATATTATAATCATCAATTAATTTAACCTCATAACTACTGAGGAGAGCTAGATGAATGCTCTTTCTCCAATTTTTATGAACAAAAATATATATGAATGGAAGAAGCGAGAAGTTAATTAGCCAGATATGCAAGGCATTTAAATGCCTAACACCCACTGATTTCAGGAAGCACTAGTCACCCTGAGTTTTGAGTGTCTCTGTGGTTTGCCCAGCATCAAACTGATTAGTCAGGAAGCTATGCAGAAACAGTCTGCATATTGCCCTGATTTTCTAACTTTGTCCAAAAGGAATCATCACCTTAGGAATGTGTTGTGAGATTCATCTCATCAAACTTGTCACCTTTACTGTGTAAACATCTACATCTGGACCAGTCATCTGGACACTTCTTTTAGTGAAGGAGGGGAAAAACAACAGAGATTACTTCCATCTTCTGTGTCAGCACACAAAAGTGGAATGCCAAAACACAACCTACACCAGATGTGGTCATCCACTTACCTTTGCTATCCTGAGATTCACTGGAAAAAATTACAAAATGTATCCAGGGGATTTCCACACAGCCCTTGATGTTATCTTTAGAGTGCTCTAATTCAGTTTCAGAATAAAGAACTCATTTGTACTTTTGCTTGTGTCTACTTGCCTCTGCTTCACACAGCTCAAAACAAGAGAGTTTATGGATTAAACATTTACTGGTTCCACATGCCTACAAAGTTATCATTTCCTCATTTTAATGACCTCTGTGATGTCCTGTGATTATTTTCCATTTATTATAGGCCTTTCTGGATTAATTTTATCTGCTGATGATATTTTCATCATTGCAGTATTAAAACAGAGATTTAGTCAATCTTTTATGCATTAAGTATTTTTGAATAGTTTATGGCTTTTTGACTGGGGAAAATTAAGTCTCAAACAATGTGATCTAGCTAGACTTTCCCTGGAACTGAAAATTGTTATTTACACCCTGAAACATAACAGAAGGAGCATGTTGATAAAAGGTTAGGCACAAACAGCTCTGGCAGCCATAATACATATGCTATTATTACAGTTTGAGACTTCATCACAGACAAGAAGAGAAGAGATAAACCTATCCAATAACTGCTGTTTGCTGCTGGACTTTTTTGAAAGCTTAATTTGAAGTTATTTACAACAGGAAGCGCTATTAACTAAGAAGAATAAATACTGTGAAATTTGGAAGATCAGCCCTTTAAAGAGCATGGCCAGACTTACGCATTTCTACAGATAAATCCATCACGCATTTCTACAGATAAATCCATCTGTGAGACAAAGAAGGCAAGCATAAATGAGGAGCCTCCAGGGCTAGATATTTTCAGCAAGCTGTGTTTGTGATCCTCACCTTCTCCAAAGCCTTGGGGAGCAGAGGAATGTGACTGCCCTGGGAGCTGGCTCATTGGTGGGAGCAAACCAAGATGCACCTAGACCCAGCATGATGGTGAGAAAATAGTGAAGCGGAAACCTCATTGCACTGCAAAATGAGACCACAGGTACCTTTGGAAGTTAGCTAAAGCTGGAAATGCTGTGTCATCTACATAGCATGTGCAGATGTGGAAAATATGATGAAGCTCTGCACATTAAGGATCATACTATTCCTGGTACCAGTTGATGGCAGATTTCTGTGAGGGAAGAGTCAGCTTGGATCAGAAGACAGACACGTGGCATTGAGGCAACTCAACATTGTGGACAGATGTTGTGGCTGCAGTCAACTTACAACGTGCAGACACGCGAATAAATCAAATCCTCAGAAAAAACTGTACCACACTGAGGAGGACTTAGTGCACCATGGAGCTCAGAGAGGAAAGCTGGTGCAGCCCCAGTTCAGGGGACATGAGCAAAGATAAAGGTCTGATGCAACACCAAGCTGTTTGAACTGAAAGTTGGTTAATTAAATAATGAAACCACGGTGATAAGAAATTCTGCCTTAATATGTCCTCACTTCTGAGTGCACAAAAGAAAAAGTGAGAGGAAGAAAATTCTGGTGATGAATATGTTAAATTTGACATTCATTTAGACTTAAGTTTGGCTGGGCCTGATGGGGCCTGAGCTATACATCTGGTGTGAGTAATGCATTTTGAACTTTAATGGTGCACACTTCCGATATGACTCAAATGCACAGGAGTGATGGCAAGCACTGGAGCCTTTCCTGCCTCCAAGTACCTGACTTGGCACCAACTTTCAAAGAGAGGAGCTCTACCAGGGGTCATCATTTATTGTTCTATCACAATCACCCAAACTTCTATGTTTTAAAAAAGTCTCTGAAAATGATGACTTTTTTCTTTTAGAAATGTAGGCTGGTCTAGACATGCACGTGATTATGAAAAAACCATGCAACAGTATCCTTTTCTGTTAGGTTGTGCCTTAAAAATACATAAATGAAAAATAATGTGATCTCTTCCCACCAGTAAAAATTAGCTTTGTCCTCATTGCAGGTAGTAAGTTAGAGGATAAATAATCTATTGTGCTAAAATATCAGTTTGACTACTTTTCTTGCCTTTTAAGTATCTGTGCATTAAGGACCACAGCAAAGGCTAAGACACCTAAGTCTCTTTAAACGCTAGCCAACAACCAAAACGTATATCTATTTAAATGCAGAATCATTACCAAGAGTTCTCCTCAGATAAGCATGCCTTTGTGGCATGAGGATACCAACAGCAGCAATTTAAGGTGCGTCTTTTCATTCCAGAAATTGTAAAAATAAATAAGAGGTGATTTTTATTTGATAGCTGGCCAAATCCCTATCCTACTTATCCTACAGAACACCTGAAGTTACAGAAGCAAATCAAATTATTAAAGCTTTACATGAATATAAATGTTACTGAAGTTTGCAGCAAGACATTTACCAGCATCAATGTAGTCCATTGATGAGAGAAGAGTCTGCACTCTTCTGCCACCAGTGTCAGGCAACAGGAAATGAAACGAGTCCTGCAACAAATAAAGTTTGCAAGTGGGATTTCTGACCAGATGATCTCATGCTTCACCATATACTTCATGCTGTGACCAAATTCTCCCTCATGGTGCTTAGCAGCATACCTGACAGAGGTCAGTAAGAAAAGCATTGGTTTCAAAGCACAAAGCACTACACAGAGTTTTTTCGTCATAGCAGATCACCATCTAACTGGCTTTACTTTACATTGTAAATGAGAAGGGGATTTTTGACTCCTTCTTGTGACATGACACCCAACAGTGTCTCTTTTAAAAAACAGCACTGGCATGGAACTAGACTAGCTCATGATATGCATTTGTATGAGCTCATATAAGTCCCTTGACATCAAGTCACAAACAGAGAACAAAACCTAAGATCCCTCTCCTCCAGTAATTCACCAGGGGAAATCTGAATTTCTGCCCAACACCACGTACGTGTACAAGAGCTTAACCGCCACCCCCAAAAATGGTGGTTGGAGAAAAACAGCCAAACCAATAACAAAAAGAATCATTGCTGTCAAAGGTCAGAGGTGGTGGGAGAGAGGAGAGGTTGCATACTTAATATTCACTTTAGTGAGGCTGGAGGAGGGGGCAGTTTGGATAGCATGCTGTAGGCTGTCTTTCAATATTAGACACAGGGAGTTTTTTGAAAAATAAGATTAGTACAAAAAGAAGTCATCGTAAAACTCCCAAGCAAAATTACCTGTTCTTATTTTAGATTTCTGTTTGACAGACAGTACATTGTTTTTGTTGTTTTGTTTTTTTTTTTAGTATAGATATATGTATGTACACATACAGGCCTTTTTCAATAGACATCTTGACAAATGGACATACAATCACATTGGGCTGACCAGGTTTCCTACAGCAGCTGCTTAATGTAAAAGGGCTGCAAGAGTCCTTGGCAAGGGTGCCAGTCTGCCTGGGAGGCAGTGGCTGGACAGCAATGGCTCTGACCAGACATCAGCAGTGGGCAGCTGCTGGAACCTGGGCAGACTCATTGAGTTCGCTTGACCACAGGCTCAAAAGTGGTAACATTTGTACAGGTGCAGGACTGGGCTATGAAGTACATTTAAATGTGTTCTACTACCTCGAAGAGCTAAATGAATAACCCATCTGATCAATTAAACCCCTTGTTTTTTTCACTATGCAGCTAGGAGAACCCTTCTGAACCAGGCAAGGGTTGATGCTATTAGTGTTTATCACTGATGTGGGAGAAAGCATCAGCACAGCAATGACTGAACAAGTTTAGTCTAGCCCACTGAATCTGCTCCCCTCAGTGACAGGTTTGCTGTACTCTATGTCAAATGTGGGCATTTCTCCATGAGAAATGGAGCACTCTGATGTACTTCTAATCCCAGATTTTAAGGGGCCTTGGCAGTTCAATATAACCTGAAATTATAACAGTTTGGTGGTGTTGTTTTCTATTTTGGTGGTGTACATATTGCATTATATTCTCCTACTCAAATGTGGAGGATAAAATTATGCAGCCGCTGCTCCTCTGTGGCTCTCACCTGAACAAACCGTGCATGATGAACTCATGTGCACAAAATTATGCTCAGCATGGATTTTTTTGAGATTTATACCCAAAACACATATCCAACATCTAGTAGTAAAAACGTCACAAATCCCCTCATATACTGCCTTCAGTCCCAAAAGTCTTTCATCCCCTGTGTCAGTAAGATATCCATATACTGAGGATCTCTGTGGTGAGTCTGTGTCCCAGTTCCCACACTGCAGAGGTGCTCAGAGGCCTTTCTGCTGCCAAAGTCTCAGCAGGATTCTCAAACAAAGCATCATCCTGGGCATAGGAACTACCAGATCTTGGTCCTATCAGATATCCCTGCCTACTCATTGCCTCCTAAAAACAGCTAGGGATGAGCAGGATAAGATTACAAATACTTTTCAGTAGGTTGACTACCTCCTTGACATAGCTGCTTAAAAGTTCTTGCCATGCCTGTTTAGAAGAGGAGCTTAGAGTCAAATACCCTAGTCTCAGGTGGAAAAGACACCTTACCATATCCCAAGAGCTTTGGTCTCATGATCTCTACTTTTGTGTGTGTATCCTAATCACTGAACTGTCCTTTCTCCTATGCATATCATTGTCAGTGTAAAGACCATAGCTGCCAGATAAGTGTGTTTTAACTGACTTTAGACACTCTTGAGGAATGGGATGGTATAGATTAGTACGGTCTGTTGCAAGTGCAGGGACATCAGGATAGACAGCTGGCAAAATGGCTATCAATTATGATTCAATCAAGCACATAAAAATGTAGACATGAAGACATTTCTATATTTACACTCAGTCAAAGGCTTTTTATTTCCATTTATTGCATTCCTACTTACTCCAGGCCATCAGTGGGTCAGCTGGAATCTGTAAACCAAGTTGCATGGCAGGCAACTCATGAAAGGCTCATCAAATCAGACATCCTTACTTCTACAACCACTTCTCAACAACTACTTCAGAGAAAGATTGTTTGCCTGTGAGTCTGCCTGCAGGGAAGCAGCAGCACTGCAGGCTGCAGGTTCCCTCCGTCTTCAGATAACTCTTCCACTCTGCTGGGTGAGGGGTAGTACTGTGCAGGGTGGGAATGAGGCTGAGCAAGTGCAGGAGGAAAGGACAGGCAGATGGCTGACAGGCCATCAATATGCTGGCTTTCTCTTCCGTGCACATGTAGAACATCACAGCCCACTCCTGAGATAGTAACAGCAGGGACTCTCCATTTTTGCTTTACCAGCAAGCTGCTGAGTCTTGCCTAGGGCTCCTGGGATACACAGGTCAGTAGCTCAGTGTTAAGTATTTTGATCTAACATGGTACATGCTGTTTCACAATCCCAGACCCGTTAAGTGGCCAAGTACTTCATATCATGCCAAAGACTTGCCAAGAAGAGCACTGAAGTATCAAATCCACATTGTCTTTACACTGAAAATTAAGTAAGTACTTTCTTCTTTTCTTAGTCATAAGTTATCCAGTGGTTAGAATCTTGAGAAATCCAGAAACACAGATAATATTCAGATCATCTTATATTCATCTAAAAGTATCCCTTCCCCAACTAAAATGAACATATAAGCACATCCTGCACAGCAATCCCTTCCTGCACTATGTTATAAGGAATTCCAGTGCAATACAAGTAGTCATTTAGCCTGGAGAAAAGGAGGTTCAGGGGAGACCTTATAGTGCTCTACAACTGCCTGAAAAGAGGTTGTAGTCAGGTGCGTGTCAGTCTCTTCTCCCATGTAACAAGTTACAAGAGAAGAGGAAATGGTCTCGAATTGCACCAATTAGATTGGATAATATGAAAAATTTCTTCACTGAGATGGTGAACAGGCTGCTCAGGGAAGTGGTTGAGTCACCATCCCTGGAACCGTTCAAAAATGTGTGGATGTGGCACCTGGGAACATGGTGTAGTGGTGAACATAGGAGTGTTATGTTAACTGCTAGACTCTATGATCTTGGGGATCTTTTCCAATCTTAACAATTCTATAACTCTATATTAGTTCTGGCTTTCTGCTAAAATAAGATTCTCTGGCTATCAAAAATTTGTCTCTTAGCAAAGAGACTTCTAGAAGTGGTCACAAAAAGGGAGACTCCAAATAAAAGTTCTTTCTTGCAGAACAGGAAGGAAAAACATACGTGAACTTGAAGAGTTGTCTAGGCAAAGAGCAGAAAGCATCAAGAGGGTCAAAATCCCCTAAGGGTGTAAGGGAAATACCAGAGTATTTAAAAAAAACAAAAAGGCCTCACTAGCTTTAATGTTCCCACACAAGTAAATCACAAGAGACAGGCTGGGCACTCATTTACATAGGAGCTTCAGAATGAGACCAGACTCATGTGACTTGAGGGTTATGAGTAATGGGCCCAGAAAACAGCAGAGAAAAATCAGTGGGATCTGGCACATTTGATCTAAAATCTCTCCTCAGCAACTCAAGTAAATCAGCCTCCTGACAACTGAGGGTGTCATGATGGAGGTTCTGCCTTTTCAGTGCAGTGGCTGATGGCTGCATCTTTTGGATGCTACGAACTCCCTCCATTTCCTGCTGCCTGGCTGCAAACATCCTTCCCAGTCTGCCTGTGCTTTTACTATGGAGGTGTCTGCCTGATGCAAAGTTCAGTGAATTGTGCGGGCATCTGAGTTGTAAAGAAGGGAGAAGTGGGGTACTGGCCAATGGAGAGTCAGTTTTTGTAAAAGAGGAATATGCTAGAGAGATGAGGTTGGGAAGTCCAGCGGGCTCTGCCCTGGGGGGTGTGGTCTGACTTCTAGGTTGTATGCTCTGAAAGGAGAGGTGTGTGAGTGCAGAGGGAGTGGGGCTGTGGATTAAAGATTTAATCAGGACACATAGCAACTGACCTGGAGAGGTTGGCCTCTTAGGAGAGGGTCCTTGACTGCACAGGAACCCTTGCAGGTTTATTTTTTCCTTCACATCATAAGCAAGGCTAAAAGCCATGATAGTGTACAGCAATTGCATGTCTACACAGAGGTCTGAAAACACCTGAGTACAGCACAAAAATCCCCTGGCAGTAGGGCTTGGTTAGGCTGAGTGTAGGATGAGAAGAAAACACTGCTTTTGTGTACTTTTTCAAGCAGCAGTTGGCAACTTGCTCTTCAGGGCCTACCCCAATGCCAACGCTTCCCTACTGTCCCTGGCAGAAGGGAGGTGCTGGGCCTGGTCTGTGCCTTTGGGGCTGCACACACAGCTGTGCAGAGGTGGAGATCATGTGCTTCCAGGGTGGCACTAAAGCAGCATTGGTTGGGAATCCTTGACATAAATGATGGATGAACAAGAAAGCCAAGTCAAGGCAGTAGCTTTGGTTTTCTTGCAGCCTGCTCCTGGCACCACCCATATTCTCCCACACCTGTACTTCTAGGGACTGAAAATTCTCTGTGCCTACAGGTGCCAGCTCCTTATGCCCAGGTCCCTCAACAGTACCAAGAGCTCTTCCTGAGAGAACAGACTTCTTCACCTCTTCAAAGCACTTGGCTACACCATCTGAACCAGGGAGCATTTAGTAACATGCTGAATGGTGGTACTGAACAGAAATGCTTCCTTCAGGGGGTGTCCCGTCCTCAACTGTGCTCTCTCTCATCAATATAAAAATAACAAATTCAATCCTTCAATAATTTATTTCTTTATATAAGAGAATGTTTTTCAATTATACATTTAAGTTTGTAACCTTCAACACAAGAGTAAATATATATATAAAAAATCCTAGTTGTGCAAATTTCAAATTGCATTGTTTCAAATAATATAAATATTTTAATAAAACATATGTTCACATTAAGGTTCACAAAATATATAAAACTTAACAGAAACAAGTAGTTATTTTTTTCTTTTCAAAACCTGTTTTTTAATAACTAGAAAAAGATTCTAGACTTGAGAAGCAAGTTAGAAGAGGTATCACCTCCAAAATCATAGCAGCAGAACAGATGCTGGAAACTTAAAAGGTGTGAAAGGAGAAGAGAGAACCAGATACCAGGCACAACAATAAAGGTGAGGTTGCTAAAGAAAGTATTGCAGATTGACAAGTGGATGCATAAACACCAGGACTAAAATCTCAACCCTACAGAACTCAGTTACTGAGCTCGAAGCTGTTTGCATGATAACAGAATCACATGAAGGATAACAGAAAGTGTGACAGAAATGGGGAGGGAGGGTATGAGCAGCACACACATACTCCCGACAGTTGCAGCGCAAGAGAGAGAAGAGTTGTTCTTGTTTCAGAACTAAAGCTGAAGACAAAGAGCTTTGGTTTTTTTTTTTTGTCTCTTGGAGGTAATTCCTTCCATATGAGTGGGAAATGGCAGGATACATTTTTTCCCCATCACATGCATTTCTTTTGTGATCACCTGTATTTCCACCTATCTTGGGATTTGGGAAAGGATTTAAATGCTGGTTACGTTAAGCATGTTAAAGGAGTAGACCAATGCTGGTCTTGTTTCTGGCTGCAGTTTGCTGGGGGCTCTGCAAACATAGAACCACTCACCATTAACACCCTAAAAGCCAGTGGGAGCTCCCGCCTTGGCGAGTTCTGTAAGAACACCAGCAAGGACATGGACAAAGTTTCTTCAGACGTCATCTGGAAGTTGCATCAGTCTGTCCTGGGGAATCCCATTCAGGAAGGACTTGTCTCTGACTGATGCATGCAAACATAAGGAGCTCCTGCACCTCCAACAGTAGACATGGCTCCTCGCCTGGGAGAAGGGGAGGTATTGAGAAAGAGGCAGAACTGGGAAGTTGTTTGGATTCAAAATGCTTCACACTTCCTCCTGGGAAGTCCAAGAATTAAATATGGCATTGTAGGAACTTAGTCATGAATGAGAGCTCTGTGTAGAAGGCAATGTGACCTTCTCAGCAGTCCCTGTATGCAGTGTTTAGAGGAAGTAGATGTTTATTCCCATTCTTGGGAATAAACACAAACCAAGCAGACAGCTTATATTTCCCCCGCTCTCCCACTTCCAGGACTGTTAAGTGTTTTGGACATAGCACCATTTCAGTGAAGGAAGTAGCTGGTATCGCTTTCTTGTTCCATACCAACTCCTCCATTAGCCATAGATCTGTTTGAACTGGTAACATTCATTGCAGTAACCGTTGCACTTGGCATTGCCATAGTGATCACAGGCAGGGGCTCGGCAGCGTTGCTTTGGGGGCTCCAGTGCCACTGGGTCCCTGGCACTCCCCGGTGGTGGGAGCTGACTGAGTCGCCGGCACTCCGGGCACAAGTCGTCACTTCTGCAGGCCAGGTTGTTTCTACATGAAGCCACAGCACACTGTCTCTTCTGGCTACTCAGTGCTGCTCGCTGCACATCTCTGTGCTGCCCTGTTCTCTTGAAAAATATTAAAACACATTGTCAGTTGCTGTGCTGGCAGCACAAATTGCTTTTCATTTACTTTCAACTCTGCACATGGTTTGTCTAGGTAACCACTTGGGTGTTGTTTGCAGGCACATGCTGCTTCTGCAAAGTGCAATACCAAGAGCCAAGTTTTCTTTTACCAAAAGAAAATGACAAATTCTGTCGTTTCTTAGTCAATTCTAAAAGGACCAAAGCAAACCTGTAGATGCTGCAGCACCAGGCCACACAAACCAAATGAAAAAAAAAAGCTCTGGAACAAAGACTATCTGTAACAGGCTCAATCAAAAAGGCAACTTGAAGTGAACTAAACCCCTTGATGCAATTGCACAGCTCTAAGGGTAAGAATGCAAATCCCTCCCCAAACAGCAAAACAACCCAACTTTTGGGCCAATCACTTCCACTGAAATTGCTGGCAAAATCCTAGCTGAGGTAACACTGAGCACGGCCATGACAACCCTAAACTGAGAATGACTTTTTAGGAGCGCTGCTCAGTTGCAGCAGAAAAAACATCATGAGATTCTCTATGCTTGTCTTTCCGTGATACTTATGATGCAGTCATTTGAGGATTTTCTAGTGTGCATCCCGAGTTGTTCACACAAGAGAAAAACATGCAGTGCTAAACAAGAGGAGGATTTTGAGAAGTTCACACTTACTTCTGGCTGTCTCACCAGCTGTTCTTCTGTCCTTCTGGCTTCTTGAAAGCGCTGGTTCTGGGCTTTAATGAAGCAGTTCTGGCAGTACCCCTCGAGCATTGTGCTGCCCAGGGTGCTGCAGTCGCGCCGCTGGCAGGACACAGCGTTATGGAAGCCAGCAGCAGAGGTCCCTGTCTGACCCACTGCCGAAGACTTCCTCTGAGATCTCCTCTGGTGGCGTAGCAAAGCACTATCTGTAAGGTACAGACACGAGGAGTTTAAAATGTACCCAACCAATCTTAAGGCCCAAAGCAATTATAACCTCCCCAGTCTAAAAATAAAATAAATTTTAAAAAGCTACTAGCCTCAAACATGGGGTTTTGACAATCCTGAGCCCTCCCAGCTAGTACACCTTCCTTCATGTTACATAAATAAGGGAGCTAATACAGCCTGTTGAAACAGATGATTTGGAAAAAACTTGCTCTAAGTGGGAAACCTGGATCCCACTGAAGTCAAGACAAATTTCATCTTTGACTTCAGCATGTCATCTGTGACCCTCCCTGACACTTCCCCTTCAGCCTCCTCCAATTTCAGTCACATCAGATAATTGAAATACAGTGGTACAGGGCTTAATGGGAAAAAGTGCATTATACTTTTTAGTCTCATGAAGCAATCTTATATATTCCACAATAAGTAGGAAAAAAAATTTCATCATGAGCAATGCTGGAAAATAAACTATTGCAAGCTGGCATGGAAGTTCCCTAATCTGAAAGCATGTGGAAAGCTCAGTGTTGTAAAAGATGTCCTTGCCAATGTCCTTGCCAATAGGTTCCAACTCAACCTATTCTATGTTTCTATGTTTCTACTAGGACACATATCAGCAACAAAACAGCCTGAAGAGATAAGCAATTCTCTCCTGCATGTGCCTAAGGGCTATACCTAAGGGCTCGTTAGCTGTGTAACTGTGCAGTAGCATGAAAGATGAAGATTTCATGCTGTGATTTATTCACAGGCTATTGCCTTTTTGAAGGTCAGCCTTTAAACATGGTATATTAAAACAGTACACTTCTAAGTTCCTCCAAAATACAAGCACATTATCTACAGTCAACTTCTCCTTACTCTGCTTATTAAGGCAAATACAGTGGTTACTAAAGAGCATTATACCTGTTACATCCAGAATAGATACAGATCTTCGAATTCTTTACAAGCTATTTAAATGCCCTGCTAACATAACTGGTTTTCAGTGCCATCAATACAAACAGCATTTTCCTCACTGACCTCTACAACTTGTCTAACTGTGAAGAAAACTCATAGCAAACCATGATTGCAATGGATGGTGGGGAGGTATCAAAACCCACTCCCTCCTGAGTTAGTTTAGCTTCCACTTAAGCTGAAGTTTTACAAGAGATTTCAGAGATTTCCCACACTGTTGCCATGTGCCCCTTTACAAGTGTGCTGGCTTTGGATGCAGTAGAGTTAATTTTCTTTACAAGCAGCTGCGTTTGGGATTTGTGCTGAACACAGTGTTGATAATATAGAGATGTTTTTGTTATTGCTGAACAGCGTTCACACAGAGCCAAGGCCTTTTCTGCTTTTCATACTGCCACACCAGCAAGGAAGTTGGGGGTGCAAGGGAGGTTGGGAAGAGACATAGCCTGAACACCTGCCTGCCCATGGCAAGCAGTGAATTAATTCTTTGTTTTGCTTTGCTTTGTGTGAGTGGCTTTTGCTTTCCCTATTAAACTGTCTTTATCTCCGCCCACGAGTTTTCTAGCTTTTACCCTTTCAGTTCTCTCCCTCATCCTGCTGGTGGGGGAGTGAGTCATCGGCTGCATGGAGCTTTGGTTGCTGGCTGGGGTTAAACCATGACAATGGGATAATATTGGCCAGAAAAGCATCTTCTCCTCAAACTGCTGCTTCTGCTCCACAGTTTTCATCACCCCCTCCCCTTTTAGCACCCAGTGCACACAGTGCTTCACAGTGCAAGGTGGCTGATGTGCAGCCAAAGTGTGCCAAAGCTCACTCCATCTCCACTTACCATGATTTTCCCTGTACTCAAAGAAACACAGTGTGCAAAAGCCCTCATTTTGTGATGTCCCAAAAAACTTGCAACCAGGTTTCCTACAGAGGTTACCATCCCTGTTTTCCTCGGGAGGCAGTGCCAGTGGTGGGGGCTCCTCACCACAATTGTTAGGAGCCTGATGGCAGGAGTGCTGGTGAAGGATCTGCAAGATCTGGGATGGGTCAGATGTTGATCTCTGGTGGCAGGTGGGCAGGAAAGCAGGGCTTCCATTTGAGGATTGCTCTGTAGATCTTTTGAAGCAAGTGCTGCATATGCCATTGAAGGTCCTGTTGGCCTTTTGATGGCACATTTTGCATGTGGCATAGTCTATACGTCTCTGGTCATCCAAGTTATTGCAAGCACCAAGCTGTCTGGAGTTGTAGCAGCGCTCGCACAGCCCATTGTGTTGCACGTTCAGTGTAAATGGACAGTCCGGCGTCCTGCACTTCATGGCCGTGGTTTCGCTGTATAGGAAAAGGCTCGGAGCGGTCGGAGGTGCAGAGCGAGGCTCTGTTACAGGCCCTGTTACAGACCCTTCGGATGTCCATGCCCCAGGTTCACAAATATCCCTGTGGGAGGAGCCCAACCCAGCTGCCTTCATTTTCTCAGGTGCTGTTTTGAAGGTCTGCTTTCTTCCTTTGTTTGCTTGGGACCTCTGCTCAAAGCATTCGTGGCAGTAGGGCTGGGTGTTCACAGACATGTAGAAAGGGCAATTCAGCGTTTCACATTTCATCTGTAGGAGGGAGAGCTGGGAAAGAGACAGCTCCTGTCTGTTCCTGGAACAGGTCTCTCTTCTAGCAGGTTCAGCATTCTCCTGCCACTTCTTGTATTCATGCTGTACCAGCTGAAAGTAATCTTCCACCAGGTTTATTTCTTTGGGTAGGTTGCCTTCATCTAACCTGACAGCCAAGAAAGGAAGATTGCATCAGTGGTTGCAACGAGCAGATGGCGGAGGTAGAAGCAAATACAAGCAATGTGGGAAGGAAATTAGATTTAATGCACATCCATATTACTCAG
Source organism: Calyptomena viridis (assembly GCA_013390005.1). Lineage (NCBI taxonomy): Eukaryota > Metazoa > Chordata > Aves > Passeriformes > Eurylaimidae > Calyptomena > Calyptomena viridis. Next base: position 241,485 of record WEIV01031239.1, on the reverse strand, counting down.
ATAGAAGATCTGGGATGTTACACTGTTGCTGTAAGCAAAAATAATTTTAAAAGCAGGTGTTCAGTGATGGAGACTTTTACTTCTAACAAAATGTTCTGACACAACGCTAAACAGAAGTATTTTTAAAAGCATTTTCTAGGTGAGAGTTTTCTGTTTAAGAGCTGTTTGCACAAAGAATATGGGTAATCTCTCAGAGGTGAAAAGTCCCCAAATCCTGAATATCTCTGAGGACCAGTGCTCAGATAGTACAGGCTAGAGTAGAAGACCCCTTTCTTCACCAGCCCATGCTAAAAACAAGCCTTTCTTACTGTGGGCTTAGCATTTCATGATACAGTTTATCATGAAATCTGCTCCTGGTTCTGCCCTGTTAGATCTGTATCTACCAGTGGAATTCTTTGCACAAACTATGGGGCTTCAGTGTGGTGTATGCAATGCTAGCATTCATCACAGTATCCCTACTCTGCCTCTAACTGCACGGAAAACCCCACATTGGAGCTTCACCATGCCACAGCTGGTAGGATGAGGAACACTAACATTATTGATATTACTCCAGAACACATCTGTGCAGTGGGACTAGGAAAGCTTGTGTGCTACTCTACGTGTGCATATGTCCCTTGGGTAGAAGGATATTTTCAAGGCTCCTAAAAGAGAATCAGCCAACGGCATAAAGATATCCCCTGTGTGGTAATGGAAGCAAAGGCAGCGGACATAGAGAGTCACTTCACTCCCACACTCATGAGGGGACTGGTGGGACACCACTGTCACTGTCCACTAAATATGAGAAGCTGGTGAGTGCTGCCAGCTGCTCCTTGCATGGTTCTCATGATCAGCCAGCAGGGGTATGAGCACAGATGCCAGTTCCTCCACCAGCCACAGCTTCCTGCCTAGTGCCACATGAACAGACCAGGGTGTTGAGGCATCTGTGCTAAGAACACACCGTCAAGTACTTTCCCGAGGGCAGCCAAAGTTACACCAACTGCCTGTTATGCAATGTGCCCTTACATAAGGCACAAGAGCTTGGTCTAACTAGTTCCTGTGTTTAACTACGAGTAATCTAAAAGTCAGTGAAACTAATCAAATGGATTTTATCTTATAAAATACTTGTTTCAGTCTGCTAAGTCTGAACACATTTTTGCCTTTAAATTTGAGACTGGTCTTGGCTCATACAACTTCAAAACATGTCGACAGTAATGCCAATGTTTCATATTTGAGAGCGTAAACACGTGCACTACCGTGGAAGGAAGGAAAGACCAAAAGAACAAACACACTGGGCTGTCAGGCTTCTCCCACCTCTTTAAACAAGGTAACTTTGAGGAAACAAGAATAACACTCACTTTGCAGCATTAATTAGATGAGTTGTACCATGATCCCAGCCTTGCACTGGAATTTCTATCACTATCAAGTAGTCTTTTAGCAGCTGCTCTTTCTCCCTCTCTTCTGCATCTGTCAGAAAGTGCACTCTCAAATCCTCAAATCTGCCTTGTTCATTGGTGACCAGAGGTACAGCACGGATTTCTGCGGGAAAAAAAAGATGGATTAACATATATATATATAAATGTATATTAGCAGTTAGGAGTAACCACAAGATGCAATACACAGAGATGTCACCACTGCTGCTGACTTTTTGAGAGAAAGAAAGCTGGCCAGAGCAACCAGTTTCTATACAGTACCACTTGGGGAGGTTGCAAACTCAGCCCCATCCCACAGTAGTTTTAATGTCCTCATAGCAAATTTCTTCTCTGTGTAAGCAATATTGTACATCTCAATTTCTTATGCTTTTCTATGGGATGATGCTGTAACCTGAACCTAGAGAACTGTTATCCAAGAGATGCTTTAAAAAAATCAATGCATATATTTCATTATCCCTGACAGGCAGTGGCACATTGTCGTGAGATTGGATCCTTCAAAGCTTCTTCTCTTATGATGTGGTGTGGAAAGTAGGCCAGAACACAAACGAAGGAGAGGACACCCTTTGACAATTCCAGCCTGCAAGCAGGTGAGTTGCACTCTACTTTCAGCCAATAGTTTGCAGGCAACCTTTAATTTCTATTCAGATTTACAGACAAAGCTGTTTCTGGTCCCATTTTAAGAACACACTTCAAAGGTATCTCTTACATTTGTTTAACGTTAAAAATGCAAATCTAAACCAGATCATATTTAAAATGTTTTATCAGCACACTGGTATTGAAGATGGGACATAAATACTAAACAAGGTACTTGAAAAATACCTGGCCCGCTGTCTTTCAGAGTCACCAGTGGTGTAAAATGCATGTTGTCATAGCCAAGCACAATTGGGTATCTGTAGCATTCTTCAGGTGGCCAAAGGAGAGGCAAGTAAACACCACCAACGTTCAGAGGAGCAAAACTGGAGCCTGACTCTAAACTTCTCACCACTTTATCTGCATAAAGAAGAAAATGAAAACACAAATAAATATGTGCTATAGGCAAGAGAAAACATATTCTGGGTGTTTTAGAATAATTGCCAAAAACACCCTGTTCTGAAAGATTACTGAGTAAGATTACTAACACGGCACCAAGTAAAACGGTGAGATGACTGGTCAGGCAACTCACCTGCAAGAACAATGACTGGCCTTCTGAGGATGTTAGCGAGGATGAAGATGTGGATTTCTTCAAGTGCATTATATGGAAGCCTGTTTCGAGCCCCAGATATTTCTGGCGAGGTCATTTCAATGAGGTATTCCCACTCCTCCTCCCAGTTCTGAGGAAAGAAACAGCCATCAGCAATGGTTCAAAGACATGGAGGTTCAAAAGACAACTGCAGCACAGCAGTGCTAAAATAATCACATTTTCCATTTCCTCCAAAGGAAGACTATTTATGCCCTCCACTGCTGACAGAATCCATGAAGCCAAAAAGCAAACAAAATCAACAAGGCAATGCTGGCGAGCACTCAGAAAGCAGCATCATTCCCTCAAGCTGCCTTACCCGGGTGTCATAGTGGAGTCCTGTTTCTACAAACTCCTGGGATTTCATAGCCTCCCGCTGCCAGCGGAGCTTGAAGTTCCGTGTGTCAATCTCCCTGAGAGTGCTAAACAATGTTTTTCTTAAGACGAGGTCGATATCTTCAATACCCCACATGTACTGTGATGCAGCATGCATGAGGCAATTTCCATCACCTGTAAAAAAAGATAAGAGTGCATTACTCTTCAATGGCTACTTAAATAAAACTCCACAAGTGCCTGGGATGCAGAATCACAATGCACATATGCATATTCCCTGTGCACTTCCCTCTAAGCTTCAGAGAGAAGGGTTTTAACGAGGAGAACACAACTAGGATCTCTATTCAGAGACAGAAAACAAAAAAGTCCCCTCTCTGTTGGTTTTGTCCCTGTGCTAGTCAATGTTAAGCTGTCATTGGGCAGTGCCCCTTAGCTATCTTACTTAATTTTGACTGATATCATGAACTAAATTTTGAAGTTTCAAGTGAACTACTAATGTCAAACAGTTGAAATAACTTTTAAACACAATAAAGTCATTATAAAATTACAAAATTCATGTAAATCTCCCTCATCAGTGTTTATATAAATATACACTTAATGGCATAGGGTTAAGATAATGGAACCCACCAAGAAAATGCTATAGTAACACCAAGCCTCACATCCCCTGTGAGCACTGCTTGGCATTTGGCTGTGCTTGATGGAGGACTTGTAATAAAAAAAGAGACAGAAATGAAAGAGTAGATGATTTATGTAAAGCAATCATAGGAACACCTCTTGCCTTCCTCTCAGAAATGACAGTATGCAGAGATGCTACATGTATTAGAGGGTTGTTACTTTAAAACACAAAGTTAAATAAATGAAAAAAAAAAAATTTTATTATCATTTATACAAACTCCTTGCATTTAAAAGGTCCTCTTTACAAGTAGGAAGGAAAGTAACATCCTGCAGTTTCAGAGGGAAAGAAACTGAGAATAAGAGGAGGTAACTTACTTAATTAAAAGGTGTTACAAAATATGTCTGTGGCTGGGTTTCAAATTCTATCTCCAGTCATCTTCAAAAGGGGCTGTCTCCCGTGAAAGGGAGACATCAAGAATCATTACTGTCATACCCTCAGATTCAAAACTAGGTCCTATGTTTACTACAGTGGTAAACAGATTCACCCAATGCTAAGAAACCACAGCAATTTTCTTGGAAATAGAGAACATCAACCCTGGTAAAGCTCCTAGATTTTTCTCACACGGAAGAAAAACACCTCAAGAACTCCCACAAACCTGGTTTGCCACACATGAGTTCAATTACACCATTTACAAACACTTTTGCTACTTTTTTGGTGAAACTGCAAAGTTAAACCTACAACAGACCACAGATCCTGAAAGAGATATAATCTGAAATTTACTCAAGACTTCATAAATTGTTATGGGATTGTGCATATCAGGTTCCTGCAGCTGCCTTATGGTTTCTAAATGCTGTCTTGCAAGCCTTACTTTGAGTCTGCAGGCTGCTTACTTGAGCTCAAAAATCAGGGAACAACATGTAAGACAGAAAAACTGACTGGGTTTCCTTCTGACCAAGAAAGATGACATATCAATCCCATTAAAATTTTCCCTTTGCAAAATCTAGAGCAAAGATAAGATTATTTTTTTTCTCTGTCTGAGAGCTCGCTTTCAGTTCTTTATTGAGAAGCACTGCCCAAAATTCCTTACACAGCACTTGGAATTCCCCCACACCGTTTGACTAGCAATTGAGCAACAGTTGTACTTTTTGTTCTGCTGTGTGCAGGGCGGCGCAGCGAAGCCTCCCTCGGACTTTCCCAGGGGGTGTGGCTGGGTGAGCTGGAATGAATGCCAATTCATTATACAAGTGAAATCTCTACAGCCAATAGATGCTGGAATTTTTAAATTAAACAAAAAAAAGAAAAGAAAAAAACCAGTTTCGATTTTTACACCTCCTACTGTTCTCCTTCTATCTTCCCTTCAGATGTCTGCAAAGAAATGTGTGGTGATTCAAAAGGGCTTTTTTAATTAAAAAACCCCACCACTCCACGGACTCATAAACATATTAGGTAAAATATACATCAAAAGATCCTGTAGGAGATACTTTGTTTTCAACAACTACAACCTTCATCAGAAAAAGACCCAGAATTTTCTGAAGAAAGCCCATTGCTGGCTGGAAGAACTAATATATTCCTCCCATATTTATGAGTTAAGCAGCTAAATGCTTAAAAAAATATTCTTCATGCCACATGAGAGAAAAAAAAAATGTTATTTTCTGGGATAATACAGGGCTTCTCCAGGCTTCTGCCCTTCTTTCTGAGATCCTCTCCTTCAGTCTGATCTACCTTCTTTCTGCTGCAAAGGTCCTTCAATACAGCTTCTTTGCATAAACCACAGGTTCCCAAAGCCACTCCTTCTACTCATGCACTTAATGACCCTGAAACACTGAACTGAAGCCAAGCTTGTGCAGGGTATGGGGAGACCACAAACCAAGTCCTTGCTTTGCCTTCCCTCAACCTGTCCTAATACTTCAGCATCTTGTATACTGCTACGCCTGCTCATGGGTGGGATCCAAGCCCACACTGTTCCCATGTCTAACACTGGCCTACAGTCAGAGACAAAGAAACACACTGAACATAATGTTCTCAGCAACAAAGGTCTGTCCAGGCAGGATTTGTACTGACAGAAGATGAGGGATTCTAAAACCATTACTCTTTGCCCTGGGCAATACTGTCTGTTTTCCTAGGAAATCTGTTACAGCATACCTCTTGGGCTGAAGTTTTGATATGCGACACTTGGAGTGATGTTACTGTCCCAGTCCCTGTAAAGTGCTGCCTGCTTTACCTGCAATGCCAGTCCTTCCAGAAATTCAAGATTCCACAACTTCTGTGCGCAACCTTAATTACAGTCATAAGAATTTTACACCAATACAGAGGCAACCCACAAAAGCCCACCAGGAGGTCACTGGCTCTATCACACTTACACAGACATACATCAGAATCAGGCTCTTCTAGGTCAGGCAGTGACATCTACTCTGTTTTTATGGCTTCTGTACAACACAGCTGTGTACAATCAGACTGAGAAATATGGCAGAACTTAGAATGGGAACATCATGGACTAGGAAGATAAGGGCAATGTGTATAGAAGCAGATATGAAAAAAAGCATCCACAGAACACAACACGGACTTGAACAAGGCTGCTTGAACAGGTCCACCTCACCCAGTGTTTCTCTAACGGCTGTGATCTGTTCCTTGAGCAAAGAATATGTATTTTCCATCTTCTTGGAGTCCTTACTGTCTCAGTCTATCCTTCCTGGTTCCTGTGCTGTAAGGAATCCTGAGTCCAAGTTTGCAGCTGAGTGACCATAAGTCATAGCCATTACTGAATCTTTCCTCCACTGAATGAAATGCCCAGTGACTCTTACAGTCATATGCCAAAATTTCCTGCTCAAGACTGTGGACAAATGTAATCTGTTCAGGAAATCTTTGAACTACTGATGTACCTTTTAATTTATAGCACCTGATGCAATGCACACTCAGCAACCCAAAAGCCAAGTCCTAAGACCTGCACTGTTTGTTGAAAGAAAAGGGCACTGCAAACTTGGTGTTGCACAAAGATGGCTGTTAGTCACACACATGGGAGTTACCGGTGAACCTTGAAGGAAGGTGAGACCTGCAAACCCCAGCAGGTAGCTGAGGATGAGGGAGCCAGCCAGGTGCGTGGTGCTGACCACAGGGACAGCAGTGTCACGTTCCCGGAGGCTCCATATTCAGAACGCTCCTGCTGGCACTGTTGTTAAAGCTGGCTCAGAGAGTGAACTTTGCCTGCCAGCTACAACAGCAGGGCTTATGGAAGGATACTAGCTTCTACTATATATATACGGGAATGCATCCCTGTCACTCAAAGCATCTGAAATCTCCTCTTGCCTGGCATTAAAGGACGATCAGCACTTCCGACAAGGCAGCCGACACACAGCAGTCAGATTCATGGAAAGGCAATGGGCTGAAAGGCAAGTTTCTCCACCTGCCACTTGACTCTGAAGTGCCACAGGTTACTGACATTGTGAAAATATCTGTGAAATTTCCACGCTATTCACAACACTGTGGAATGGGCAGGGATCTACTACAGCCTCAGGACAGTACATCATATGGAAAGAATTTTAGTTTACAAAACTAAGATTAAGCAGCACCGCATTTTTTAAACCGTGCACTTCTATTTCAGTAATGTGAACTCAGATGCTATTAATAGAGATGCTACATTCATATTACCCATCTTACTGTGAGTGCAAAGACCTGCTCATAACTTACCATTAGTCTTCAGAGGAACAAGTCTCCGAACTTCCATGCACCAGTTGAGCTTCCTCTGGCGCTCCAGCGAAGTCTGGGTAGCCTGATCAGTCAGGGACTTCTGAAGCATTTCCCGAAACTGAGGACAAAACTGGCAGATTCTGAACATTTCTATTGTGTATCTGTGCATAGTCCTGAAGTGGTGAATTATTCCACTGGGAGGTTTGACAAGATCCTCAGGTGTCCTCTCTCTAATCTTCATAGCCTTCAGCATATTGCTCTGATACAAAGCTTGAGGAAGGATGTGCTGGCCAGCCATGTTTCTAGAAGACATCTGAAATGAAAAAGGATCCTTTTATTGGCATGTTAGCGCTATTACTTCTGCAGAGATTTAGAAGGCACTTTCAGGGGCAGGATTCTGGCTACAGTTTTGCCTAAAACAAGCACAGAGTGGATGCAGTCCAACTGAGCCTTTTATAGGTGATGGTTTTTAAAGTTCACTAACTTTTTTGCATTACTCAAATACAGACACTGACCAGCTTATCCCACTCATTTACTGCCAACATTTACTGTCATATTAAAGACAATTTATTCATAACTAAGGAAATTGCATCATCGTTCAAAAAAAAGCATTTAAATCAAAGCAAAGATAAAAGAAGGCAAGATCAAAGGAAGATAAAATTATCCTGGAAACTTGACTAATTGATAATTGCATAGTGTAATCCCTTATGAACTAGCTGAACTTTCAGCACGTTTCAAGCTCTCATTCTGATAACATGCCAAAAAAAAAAGATAATGACCATTTCAGATTTCCACAGCCCATACATTCTGAGAAGTGATGGTCCGTAGAGTACAGAAAGAGTCCAAAGAATTGCAAGCTGTGCTAGTTATTCCCAGGCATAGTAAGTCCCATACTTACAGCAGCCAAATATGGTAAATGAGGAAATTGTCCCAGGTCAAGCACTCAAGGACAGACTTATGTTACGTTTCTTGAGGCTCTTTCTATTTAGTGAGTGGTAGAGCTACTGGGCCGAGGTGCTTGTGCTACATGTGGGGGTGCAGACTGCAGTGCCACTATTACTCAGTGGTAAGTCAACATAGCTGAAAAAGCATTTCCACTTGGCTCAAAAACCTCAATATTTTTCCACATTAGGACATGTAAAGTTTACTGTCCTGAATCCCTTTCTTCAGAATCTTTGGCCTCACGGGCTACAGCAGAAAGAAAATTTAAAAAAAGCCCCTTAACCTCAAACTGTCTACACTCTCTGAAACACTTATTCAGAGGACGCTAACTTTGTGGCTAGCTAGAACCAAATGTAGGAACCACATCCCTCAAAACTCCCATGCGCTAAAGTAACAATAACAACAACCTGTTTTTACATGGAGAGACTCTCCATGCTGTCCATTTGCATTATTGTCCTGTTTAAAAACAAAGCAAAATTTGCGTCAGGATAAATCAAAGTATGCATGCCTAACCTGTTTAGAGTACAGCTAGTCACATTAGGAGAACCCACTGTTATGATTATGAACCTAGGGACAAATATCAAGCCATAAGTGTATACCAAGATCTGGACATCAAGTGAAGGGAGACAAGAAGCAACTAAAAATTGTTTATGCAACTATTAGGAAATTTTCTCATGGATATGGGAGTCTGAAGGGCTAGAGAGAGGAAGAAGGACTCCAATCTGATGGACTGACTGGGAAGGCGCTCCCAGATCTGTGGAGGCAGAAGGCCCCTCTTGCACAGAAGGACTTCAGCATGTCCTTCCCCACATGGAAACAGCTGCTCTCTCCTCTTCACACAGACACATCCACTTCCAATCACCCAGCCAAAGCGTTTGAAAAAGACTCTCCCAGGGTGAGAGGGGACCTTAAACTCCTGGTGCCAACAGCTGACCTCTATAACCTCTCTGAGAACCACTGATGGAGAGATACAGTGGATGTCCTGTGAAGCCCTAGACAGAGGCAGGTAAAATGGGTGATGCTACACACAAAGTCCTCTCTACTTCAGGGCAATGTCATTCACACAGCGTTTCCTCTCCATCGTTAAGAGGATCTCTGAAGAGATCCTCTGCATCTCTAGGGACAGAGCTCAGAGCTGTCACGTCTTGCAACAAGAGGAAAAGCTTTCCTTTAGGTAATAAAGATGGTATTATCATTCTGCCACCAGCATACAGCCTTAAAATGGAAATAATACATTTTCTCATCCACTCCCCTCGTCAACATAGTTTTACAAGTGCTGTTTATGAAATTCTGCATTTAAATGTAGAGATGATTCTAAAAAGAAAAGATAAGCAACACTTTACTGATCTATATAACCACAGCTATACTTTGCTCCGAGATGACAAAAATACCAAATTCCTTACTTATGTATGTAGAGATATTGAGGCAATGGGATTTTTTTACACGAATGAAGACTAATCATATGATTACGCACTACTGGCATGAACCCTTGAAAGGGTTATTTCCAGCTTTAAGTAACAAAAAGTACTGAGTTTATAGAAGCATTCACTGGAACTACCTTATTTGATGCTATATTTTACGGGCATATTTTCCCCTCCCCAGGTGGAAATTACTGTCTGTGCTATTTACGGGTCATGAAATGTCAATCAAGGCAAAAGCCGAGCAACCCTTATTTTCCAAATCAATGTGATGAAACAAACAGAACTCAATAACCATCTAAGCTGGAGACTTAGAAGTCAGAAAACTGAGCTACAGTTATACTACTTTATAGTGTACTGTGCTTTGCTGCATGCTGTGCTACTTTAACCTTTTGACAAGTAATGACTATGAATTTCCAGAAGAAATCAGCTGTAAACAATAATTAGTGACAGCATCTTTTCCGAACGTGTAATCCTGAGGATGCTGGGCTCGGGAAAGCTGAATACCGTTCTGAGATCTGTCAGTGGTTTCATAAAGTTATTATTTTCTGTACTCTATTTGAAAACGGGCAATAATAAACTTCTTCGTAAAGTGCCAAGACTGCTAAATACCTCTTCAACCCCCCATGGACTTCTCTGCTTGGGTCTTTGCTCGGTACAAAACAAAACATAGTATTACTCTTCACCAAGTAAGAGGGTAAGTACCGAGGCTGTTTTATATCCCACAGCACTGGTTTACACACTGTGTTATGCGTTCTTAGTTCCCCGATCTACTGCTCTGCTGAAAGCTCGGTATGCAAGGTGGAAAGGACATAATACTGCCCGCCAGCTTCCCGGGAGAAGGAGCCCCAAGCTCCAGGACAGAGTTCCCAGCGGCAACCCCAAGATTTCTCGCAGCCAGCCCGGCCGTACCGCCGGCGGCTCTCC
>WEIV01031239.1:114652-230666 GCA_013390005.1 Calyptomena viridis | reverse complement strand
CGGGCAGCCCCGCCGCCTCTCGGCGCGCCGTGACTCACCGGCGGGCTTTCGGGGGGCCGGGATGTCATTTTTTCCTTCCTTATTCCTCTCCCCTCCGGGTGGCGCGAGGATATGAGAGGGGGATTGCCCATCCCGTCCCGCAGGCCTCGCTCCGCTGCCGGCCCGGCTGTGTCGGGAACAGCTGTGTCCCTGCGCCCCGGCCGTGCCCCGCACCCTCCGAACGCGGGCAGCGACAGGCGCGGCTTCCCCGGGAGCCCTGACCTCGTCCTCATCCGCGTGGGCACGCGTGGCGAGCGCCTGCTGACCTCCTGCCCCTGCAGACAGGTCTTGGGGTGCAGGTGCTTGGGTGTAGATTCCCACAGCCCTGCCGTCAGCATCCCAAGCAGGAATCCAAGCGTGTGCTTATGTTTTTTTGATTTAGCTTGCATCTGCTTCACAGTTTTGGCTTTCTGTTGTAAGTAGCTGTAAGTGACTTCGTTTCTTTAGTAAGAGGTTAGGTTGATATGTAATCCCATCACCCCATATATACTGGCATTTTCGGCAGGAGATGTTAATAAGCTTTAATCCAGGCCTGCTCAAGGTAAGGTCATCACAGGCAAGGCCAGAACCCTGGGCTAAAACTAGCGAGTCAGGGAAATCTTAGTGCCTGAATATGTTTATAAACTGCACTTAGCAGTTTGTAGGAATCATTACATTTAATTGTTGTAAGCAATTATTTCACATCCCGAAACAATGTCCTAATATCTGTGCTAAGTAAAAACTCACTGAGTAAAACCCCAGTACATATGGCCTGTTAATATGATTTATGGATGGGGTTTATGCTGGAAAAGGGGCAGTCCCTTGCTCAACAGCCTTATAACCCGAAGGCACTCAGAAATGAAAAAGTGCAATAAAGTTTCTTGCAGTATTAAAAAACTCACAGATGCTGAGTTCCTGCCTATTCCTGAGCATCCACCATTCTCACTGACCAGATGAGAGGCTGGGGTTGTTCTACACCTTGAAAGCAGGTCTTAAATATCGACTCTTTCAGGGAACAGGTGGATTTTGCAAGAGTTCAGCCTTCAGCTCCCTCACCTCCAGTGGCAGCAGCTGTCTCAGCTCATGTGTTCATGTCACACAACTGGTTATGTGTCAACATAATCTTTCCCAGGGTTTACAAGCCTGTGCTGGCTCCGTACAGCCGACCACCCTTCTTCTCTGCTTTTGTTCAAAAAGAAGTCGGGGATGTGGCTTGAAAGAGAATAATCTCTTCCAATTTTTTTTTCCTTTCTCCTTGGAGAGATTTCTTTTAGAGATTTTTGTGGGTGTGGTGGTGTTTTTGTTTTGTTTTGTGGGTTTTTAGGGGTTTGTGTTTTGGGTTTTTTTGTTGTTGAGGGGTTTTTTTTGTTTGGTTTTTTTTTGTTGGTTGGGTTGGGTTTTTTTCCTTGTTTTCTCCCCCCCCCCCCCTCCCCCAGCGCCTCTGCTGCCTTGGAAAGCAGTAGTTGGGTAGGAAGACTCCACATTCAATGATTGATGGCCTGAGGGGTGGCTAAGATCCAGGGGATTGCATGCCTGAGGAAACTGGGTCTGAGTGATTGCTTGCGTAACTACAGCGGCATCTGTAGTGTGATTTACCTGATACATGTTTTCATCAGCATCATGCCATTCCCTGCTCCTGGACATTTTTCCCTGTCTCCTCAAGTGGGCTGAGGTACCAGATTACTAAAGTGATCTGATTAGAGAGAAAAAAAAATTGTTTTTATCCAAAACATTTCTCTCGTAATATGAAACCCAGTCCTTCACAAAGTTTTGCAGAGAGCATTTGAAGTGGTGGAGGGTTTCACTGTGGAGTGGGAATGAGGGGCTAAGGTAGGAAAAAGGGAAAAAAGAGGTGACTTGTACCTTGCTTTGTATATGAAACTGCAGCAAATACATTAACAAGGGGTCCTACCCCCTTCTGGTTTTCGCTTATGAGAAGGAAAGGAAAATAAGTGTGAATAAGGAGACTGATAGTTATACAGGTATTAGCAGTGAGCCTATGCAGGTGATACTGAGACCCCTGACAACCTGAAAAGGCAAAAGCTTATTTTTGTTTTCTAAATGGTAAGTCCATCTGAATATTAATAATTGCTGTTTACACCTTGATAAACTGAAAGTTGATTGCACATTGCTACAGCTGATGTTTATCAAACAGGTCTGAGCAGGATGGCAGGAATTCATTTGATCTGAGTTTGCACAGCACAAAGTGGAGTTCTGTCTTGTCAACCATGACTTCTTGGGAATATGGGAATGCATTAAAAACATCAACAGCATCAATAATTATAGAATGCTCTTTTCTGAATTACTCCTATTTTTTTTTTGTAATTATACCCCATAGTTTATCTCATAACTTATTATACAATGCTTATATTTGATGGAATATAAATATATATACATATGTAAAAAGGAAAATTTTCTTCTTTGACATGTTTGTGTAGATAAACATACATAACTATATATACACACGTATTTTTATGTACATATACATATTTATATCTCTTGAGGAAAGGGGAAGTTCTTGCTGTTGAGGACAGGATAAGAAATACTTGAAATTGCAGCTATCTGTATTCTGGTGAAAAAGCCCACCCTTATAAGTGGTGAAGTTTACATAACTCTGGAGGAGTATTGTAGGGAAACTGCAGAATATCAATTTTTTAAGAAAATTTAAGTAATTGGTTTCAGTTTCAAGGATATCAATCTTAATTCTTTATTGTACTTAGGAAGAAGAAAAAAATCTCTCAAGGCCCCATTCAGCCCTTTATCTCTAAATTAGTTTAATTACTTTGCTTCTTTTGACTGTTCAGGAAGGAGTAGTTCATGCTTACTGAATTAAACCAAGACCTCAGAGTGTTCAGAACACCATCACCAAGTGTTTCAGAGGTTGCATTAGGAGAGAGTCATAGTTAAGACAGTACTTGTATAATATTCTATCATAGGATGATGACTATGGTAATATTTATGGATAGCAACATTCAGACTTTAATAGCTCAATCATTTCCCTGGTCTTCTAATATCAGATAATTCTGTAAGAGGTGTGATTCATCTAGAAGAGAGGAAAAGGATCATAAAAGGGAAATCCCTTCTATTGCAATAGCAATGCTTGAGGTCATGCTTGAGTTCAGCACTACTGTCTTCCAGGAGCCTTTCCGTTGCTTCTTTTCCTGGTGGAGAAATGATAAAATCTTGTCAGTGCAGAGGAGAAAGAGGGGGGAAAATCCCTTAAACTTCTATCAGACAGAAAGATGGTTCTTACTACTGAATCAAGTAATGATGGTTAAAAAAAAAAAAAATACCCAAACTCATCTCTACCACTTAGATAGCAAGAGCTGAACTGGTTTTGTGATTTTTTTTCCATTATACTCATCTGAATACAGTAAGAGAAACTACAGATTTCCAAGGAGACTTTTGCCAGGGTATTGTGGCAAGTGGTCGTACTGGAATTAGAGATTCTTATTTATGCCCCTGGGCCAAGGCTTCCCCTGCTTTTCACCTGCTTTTTGTTTTTTCTTCTTCTTTTTAATATCTGTGATAGAAGTGTCAGAAATGAAGGGATAGAATTGCAGTGAGTTCCAAGAGGCTGAAGGTTCAAATCTTGCATTAGCCCCCTTTGTTAAGCTGAAGGTTAAACTGTAAGGGCAGTATTCTCGCATTAAGGCTGGTGAAACACTGGTAAATGACCTAAGGAGGCAAACACTGGACGTTTTTAAGAACAGATTTTATTAGCTAGAAGAGGATTAATTATGGCATTACCTGGTCTGGAGGTAAGTTTCAGCACTGTTTTATGCAAATCCGTGAAGTGTGTGAAAAAGTCAAAGCACTCATGATAAAATCTTTCTAACTTGATTTTTATCTGTCATACATTCCTCTGATATCTGTGCATACTGCAACAAGTATCAGGGCCCTAAGAACTACAGTAATAGCTATTGAGTATAATACTATCTCAAATAGTATTTGAGGTGCAGCACAGCTGAGCATTACTGACCGTCTGCAATACACAGTACAGAGAATTCCAACAAGGTCCCAGCAAGAAGTAAGAGGAAGACCAACATTATGTCTGCTTAGGAGAGCAAAGAGATTTCAGTGGATTTTGAAACAGGCTCATAGATGACTTGTAGCTAAGTTGAAGCAAATAAGAACAGTAGTAAGTCAGCTCAAAGGTTCATGGAGCTCACTGCCCTGTTTCTCACAGAGATTGAGAAGGTGCCCAGGAAAGAATGTAGAAACAGGGTGAATTGTTCCTGATACTTTTCCAGCCTGCACTTTGTCACAGTTTTCTTGTGGGTTTTGGGGCTGTGGCTTAATATTCTGGTACCTCAGTTTCTTGGTTGTACAATAAGTGTGAAGATGTTTCTTGCCTCACACTTTTCCATTATCTTGCTTGCTTGATTTTGACTACAAACTCTTTAGAATAATCTTTTCTTGTTTCGTGTTCACTGTACCTTAACACCAAGGCACATGGTTATTTACCATGCAGCGTGGTCCCTGCTTCCAGAAGGTTGCCATCCAAGTGTAGCGGACTTCACTTGAATGTGAACTACGACTGTCAGAATGATCTTTGATTTAGGTTGAGGGTTGTTAGCATAAAGGACTGTGTGAATAACACTGGTTCTGCACAGGGATGGTCTTCTCTTTCCAAAACTGTTTGCCTTAGTGCACAGAGAAAAGGGATGCCTTTAGGTAGTGCAAGCCCACTCGTTTTAGCTTTTAATTTGGTCTTTAGGCTGGAGCAACTGCTGTTCTGCCAAAGCATCCATTGCGCACCACAGCAGGGGACTGTAAAGCAGAGTCTGGTTTTGGAGTTGTTTGCTTCAGCCATCAGTTCATCATCTGTGAATCAGCAGCTAGCTAACAAATAACTAGCTAAAGACAATTGCCTTATCTGAAATCAAGCAGGGACTGCTATTGTTTTCCTTTCTATATTCCCATCTGATGAGGTTGCATAAGCAGCTATTCTAACTTTAGGTATGAAGTAAGCATTTAGCACAAAGCTATACCCTCTGGGAATGGATGGGAAGGGTCAAGGAATGCAGCTAGTGAATACTTGCTCATGTAATTAAAGCCCTTTCTCCTCTCTCTGTACCTTGAACAATTTCAACACGTAATGCAGTCAGTCTCATATTTTCTTAGATAGAATAACCTGCTGTTCAGCAGACTTGCCAGTGTTCCAGATCTTTAGCATTCTGCGTTCCTCTCCCAGTTAACTCTAGTCTCACTGGAAGTTCTTACTTTCTCTCAAAGTACATGCAGTTTGTGTAATCTGAATGGCAAAAAATTCACTGCAACCTGTTCTCATTTCTTTTAGATATGTCCAATAATGTATTTTGTTACATATTTTTCCATTTATTAAGCTGACCTTACACTCTTTAAAATCAATAAATCCATTTTAAATTGTGTTTAGTTTAATTGTGCACTTGGTGAATATGTGAATGAGTGACTGGATCATTCCTTGCCAAAATGAAGAACCGCTGACACTGTTTTCTCTCAAGATGGAAATACCTCTTCTCAGCTCTTAGTGATGGAATTACATGAGGAGTGCTAAGTGAATAAAGAGTGACCATGTGAAGGTCATCTTTAGTCACAAGTCATAGAGCATGAAGCTTATCAAGCTTTTCCCTGTGTAATTTTTGTAATTTCCCCCAATTCATTGAAACGTGGAGAAATAGCCAAGAAATATCAGTTTCTACAGTACTTGGTGAATGCTTCTGCTCAGCTTTTTATATGCACAATTGTCTGGTCTGACAGACAATAACACAATCTGTCAAGCTTCTTGGGCAGTTTTTGTGTCAGCCCCATAACTGCTACCAGATGGTCAACATCTCTTTCAGGAACAAACTGTTTTGATTTTGTTAAAGAGAACAGAATTGTATAATGGGTCTGGTACCCACAGTGCTTGCTGTAAATCCTGATTTAGAGTAACTACTGTAGGTGCGAGAGTTAGTCTCAGTTGGCACAGCATCAGCCAAACTGTTTAACTGGGGTTTTACCTCAAAAGTGCTAAGCATTTAATAGGTTTCAGTACCTTGTGTGTTAAGAGGTTAACTACATTTTGGGTCTGTTCAAAGCTCACAACTGTTTGCAGTGACAATGAGGAAGTGAATTCATTCCTGGACTTTCAAAAGCAGAGGAAAGGTATTTCCTTTGTTTAGAGCAAATTCTCTGCATGGGGAATAACGTGAGAGGCTTTATGAGTGGCCAGAAATTCAAGCTAGCTTTCCAAGAAGATAGAAAATATATTTGCTCTGTATCAGCAATGCCAGAATTTCCCCAAGAAAAATTCCTCCAAAGAAGGATGTTTGTTTACACATGGGAATTTATCAGCATATGCTGAACTAATAACAGAGTCTGTAGATTTTTTCCCTAAAAACTAACAATCATCTCCCACTAGGGAAATGGTGAATTTGCTTTGTAAACATGGGTTTAGTCAATGTCCACACGGTGACTCTGATCATGCGTTTTAGTTCAACAAGTACATTGTTTTCTTCTGATTTCAGAGAGAAGGGACTCCCCATTTTTTCAATGACAGCATTTGTTGGTAAGACTAACATAATGATTTATTCCTAACTTCACACAGAGAGTTTTGTAAGATGTCTGCCATGTACATGAGATAATGTATTTTCATGTCATATGCCCCCACTTTTGTAATTTTTGCTGCTGCAGAAGCAAAAATTTTAGCTGCTTGCTATAAATTACAGTTTAATCATTCAGGTGGAGGGGAGTAAAAGTAGTTCCAGATAGATTTGGGAATTGTAAAGAAAAACATTGCGTATCGCATGTAGGAGATATTATAGAAATGTATTTATCTCTGGTGTACATGGAACACCTCAAGTAGTTGTTTCCATCCACATGGTCCTAGAGCATTAAAACTAAGGGCTGTCTGATCTGGATCACTTGGAACACATAAATGCATCTCCCTATGTGTTGACCTTCTTCATATGGAGTTGGACTCCCTTTTGATGATGCAGTTACGTCGTCCAGACTGTATGGAACAGGCAGTTTCTGAGGTGCCAGAGTCTTAAGATTTTTTTATATGTTCCTGTAATAATTTGTTGCCCAAAAGCATTTTGCATGCTTTCTAATTGAACTGATGAATTGGCCTTACTCTTTAGAGAAGGTATTTCTTTATTTGGTACGCCAGTTTTACAGAAAGATGCTTTTTTGAATGCAAATCCATTTTTTTTTATTCAAGTAGGAAAGCTGCTGAAGTTCTAGTCAGCTCCTCATCATTTTTATCAAAATATATTTGCCTTCCAAGTCCTCCCCATACAGAGGAATAAATGTTAAAAAACCCCAACCGAACCCAATTCAGATGCTTTTGGATGATATCTGAAGATAGATTGAAGGAAATATCCCGCTGTGGACAATCTAAAAACTCAAAGTCCATTGCCAAAAATTTAAGTTCAGTATGTATAGCTTTATCTTATCTGGGTAACAACAGGCTTGTGGAGCATAGTCAAACAACCTAAGAAGTCCAGCTCACAGCTGATCCTGATCTCAGCCTCTTTGTGACGTTTTGCCATTTTTTCCCTTTTATGGTTATGCACTTTGCCCAAATCAGCTAATTTTTAAAACAGATAAAAGAGAAACACTAACTTTATTGCCAATTCTCAAATAACTTGAAATTTCATGAGAACACATGGGAGAAACACAAGGAGTGCACCGTCAGTAGCTATTCCATGGAATTTGTTACTGCATTAAAGGCCTGCTCTGGCTTAACATGTTTCAATGAGGTCAGTTACACCTGCCTACACAGGTTTTCCCTTGTAACTTCAGCAGGTTTATGGCATCTTGTAACTTCCTGGACTGAGTAAAGTAGTTTAGGTGTGCATTGAGGGGCAGCCATGATATTTTCCAAAGAAACATCTGCATTTCAGAGGGAGTTCCAGTTTACAAGAAGAAGAGAGAGAATGACTAACGAAGAGTGCCATGAGTCCCATCATCTGCTGAGAAACACACAACAGTATATTCTGGATATGTGCATGAGTAATAATTATTCTATCATTAAAGTAATAGAAGGGCTGTATGCTCCAATAAGGATGTATGTCTATACACGTATGTGTGTACAGATGGTAGAGAAGTGGAACAGAGAAGGCTAAATCACAAAGTGATAGAGGCAGCAGAATGCAAGCAACAGGAGTGGAGTCTGTGGCATGATATATACAGAGTACAGAGTGTGTGGTTCCCACAGCTTCCCCATGAATTTCTACTCTTCGACACTCTCAGTAATACCTTTTCAGCTCTTCTCCATGAGTCCTTTGAACCTTTGTGCCTTTCTGTTCATATGAGCACAGTGTCAGTGTACTGCACAGTGAGTCTGCAGGCTGTATTTGTGGATGCATCCGTGCCTCCTGCTCTAATCTGGCTGCAATGAACTCCCTCAAGCTCCTGACTCTTGGGGCAGCCTTGGCAGTGTAAGGTCAAGTCTGTCTGCCCTAACAGCACTTTTCCTGGTCATCTCAATACCTGAGCAGGACAGTATCTCTTTTAGTGTGGCTAGTGGATCTAACAGTACCGTGATCAGTTATGAACATGATTCAGAATCTGTATCCTGAGAGGAGCTTAATCTGATTCACTTCAGTGTGATTGAAAATGAAATTGATGATAAGCTTCAATTTTCTCTAGTGATCCTTCAAGATCATCAGTTCTAGGACAATATGTCAGCATCTGAGTGGCTTGCTAGGTATGCTCTGACATGGTCACCCTCACCATGCCCCTGTAAGGACACTCAGCCCAGACATGTCTGTTTTATAAAAATCCTCCATCCAAAACAGCAGTCATCAGTTATTCCTGGTCACAGGCCAGGACCTTACTCTAAGTAAGCATCATTCCAGGGGTTCCTGCTCCTATGACTGTTTCTTCTTGTTGCAGGTATGTTACATTGGCTGTGGGAGCAGCTATCTGTATGATCTATCTATGTTCTCTATTTACAGTACATTGAATTGCTAGAGGTGCAGGGAGGAAATAATTTCTGCACCCTCTGCCTTTGTGATAGATTCTTGTGGAGATTGTAAAAGGAAGGTCTGTTCTTGGCCCCAGGCTGCTTGGCATGCACGACTGTAATTGGGCATTAGTAAAGCAAGGGTTATCTCCAACCTCATGTTCTCCAGATAGATTAGCTCCTTTACAGATGGGACAGATGGCACCAGAATGGGAGTAGTTTACAACAGGCCAAAGGAGAGCTTTGCTGTTATTTCAAAGTTCAAAATGGGAGTCTTCAAACTCTGGAGAAACTTCTTGGTAGCAGAGCTATGCCAGGTAGAGAGAGTGACTCCTTCTAATCAAGTCCTGCACAATTCTGATGATGGTCTGAAGTACTTCACCTACTTCCACTGAACTGTGCATAAAACCCCACAATGGTGTTGTAGTGCATGGCTAATTTAATATCTGAATGGCTTGTTGAAGGTAAATCCCCTAGCTGAACAATCACCACTGCACAAGCATTTTTGCAGATTAGAGGCACCTACACACACTTACCCATTTCTTGCCTTAGTCCAGTACTAAGTGTATCTGGTCAATGCTAAACCACCACTGTTATTATTAAGAGAAAGTTCATATGTGTCTTAATAGTGAAATTCAAGCATGTGTTTTCGTCTTATGTTATAATTATAAGCAGAATCAGGCAAAACCAGTTTAGTGAAGTGTTCAGGATTGCTGGTGTTAAAAACCAGTTTCCTGATTTTAATGTGTTTGGTCTCAACTGTGAATTTTGATGACAGGTGAGAAAGAAGGAAAGCCTGACTTAAAATAACTCATTATTTTCTAGGGATAAGACTAAGGAAAAAATTGCATCATTATGTCTGGGTAAAAAATTCCACTAACTTTTTATTTAAATTGATCTGAAGACCCAGTGTTAGGAACTGAAACCTGATTTATGGCAACAACAACTTATGCATCAGGGACGTGCTACTTGCCACGCAAAGAAATGTCAGTCCAAACCTATTACTTGTCAACTGCTATTTGCACTTGTGGGTAGAGACTTTTAAAAGTCAAAATACTGGTAGTCCTGTACTGAGTTATCATGTGCAAATTCCTCTTAACTTCTCGTGGTGGCCTTGCCATTGTGGCTCCGTCTGTCCTGGCTGGAGCTGTCTCTCTGGACCATGGCCTGCAGGGCTTAGCCCGTGCCTTGGCTTGTATGTGCTACTTTCAGTGAGTAGCGTATTTGCCTGCCATCCAAGAAATATACTCTGGTTGACTCAAATCATCAAGAGTCAGATCAAATACTTGCACTTGTCTTCAGGGTTAAGACAAGTGGAAGTGCCAATTGCCTTTGTTGCCTAGTGGCTCAAGGGATGTCTCATATACAGAATGTTGTTGACGCAGTTTAGTTTCTGCCTCTACCATGGAAAGCCAGGTGAAGAGAAAGGCAAACCTAGCTTCTCTTTACCCTCCTTGGTGAAGTAAGGAAACCAAGCCATACTGAAGAACAGAGTATGCAGGAGGAGTCTTTCAGTCCCTCTTGCTGAAAGTGTGACACTTAAATAATTTCGTATTTTCTGGGTAGGAGGTAAAGCACCAATGAGTTAGGTTTCATCAGATACTAATGATGAGAAATCTTACTGAGGTTATTCCGATTAATAGTTAAACATTTCTAAATAGAGTAGGGGAGACTCAAGATGCAAGGTTAGGAGCACCACACCCTGGACTGTACCACCTGGTGATATTAGGTGTGGAAGAAAAGCCTGAGTCTCCTCACATACCAAAAAAGTTAACCAAAGGCTCCTTAGTTAAAAGGCAGGAAGCTATAGCATTACTCTAGCACTGCCATAGCTTCATCCGATATGTTCTTCATTTTGTGGCCTTTGTTTTTTGTTTTCATGCTGCAAGTGGAAATGAAAGGTTTTCTAATGAGTAAAAGTAAAATAATACAAGGAACAGAAAAATCTGTATTTTCCCATTGATCAAACCACTTCTTTTATTGGTTTTTTTTGGTTCTTACACTAAACCAAGCTAGCTTTATCCAGAGGTGCAGTAAGTTGCCATCCTGTAACTATGTGCTCCCCACAGTGGGATGGAGTGTATTCCATCCCCTTGCAGATCCAATATTTCCCACTGAGTGCAGCTGTGCAGGGCAATCCAGAGATCGCAAGGTTTTTGCAGACCAGACTTGTAGGGCAAGACTGAGCCTCCTACAGTTCCAGCTTCCCACTAGTCCAAATCAAGGTGAGAGGCAATAATTATGTAATTATATATTTATATTTATATTATTTATAAATATATAATTATGATATGTAATTATTTTATAAATGAAACAACAGAACTTCTCCCTCTCATACTTTTAGTGCTCTTTGTCTTGCTGGGAAGCATTGTAGAAGAGGGTATTCTCTGTGACTTGGGAAGAGTCTGGTGTTACTTGAGTGGCAGCTGAGACTTGGTGATGATTGCTGGCAACTAAGTTTGAAGAAGACTCAGCTTCAGAGCTGGAGAGACCATGGAAGCAGAACAGATTCGGTGGGAAATAGGAAACTGGGAGCTGAGAAGCTGTCTAAGGAAAGCAATTCGGTCAATCAATTCAGTCATCAATGGTACTAGAGTAGAAACAAACTGAGATTGGGGAAATCAATGATGGAGAAAGGGCCAACTCTTACTAGGAGCTAAAATACAGGATGAGAAAAGGAGACAACTGGAGAAAAAGATTGAGTAAAGGAACCGAGTGGGACAGGGATAGGAGGAGGAGCCTAGGGAAAAGGCTCTGAAGAGGAGTCAGAAAACAAAGAAAAGGGAAGGTGAAAGCTATCAGCAAAACGTCCAATATTATGAATTTTGAAGAGATGAAGACTTAGCCAGAAGGGATAAAAGAGGACTGGAACTTGATAAAGTGAGGGGATGAGAGCTTTGTGGCAAAGCTTGTGAAATGGAGACTGAAAGATGAAGACAACAAAATTAGAGGGATAGGAAGAAACAAGTGCAACCTGAACAAGGAGGATTGAAGAATGAAAAGGGGAAAATGTGAGTTAGTGGACAGAGACCCCATTGTACAGTCTGTGGTTGAGCTTGGATTGGTGTTCAGTCTCATTGAGTTTTGCCATTTCTACACCAAGGATTGATTGCCCATTACCATCGTCTCACACTTCTTTATCACTCTCTCTGAGATTAAAGAACACTAGAGTCACTAAGTGCGATAGAGAAGAATGCCTATCTCCTTCACAGTACATAATACATAATTTGTCCTGGGAGAGTCAGGGATGTGAGGCAGAGTGTACCCTGTGTGTTCAGGACCTCCACCTTGCTTGCTGTCTTGTTTTGAAGCTGCAGGCTGAAGGGATTGCACCGAGAGCAAGCACAGCATGTGGTGAAGGCGATCACATGCTGAACTGGGAAACTGTGCTTTATCCTCCTCTTTGCCGCAAAATTTCTGTGCGGTGCTGGGCAAATTTTTGAAACCTACCTTGTCAGAGGTGATGACTGACAGGATGCTCCATGTATTACACATATGTGGGCGGAGATTTCGGGTCTGACATGAAGGAGTGCTGGGTTCTCACAGCAAAAGCTGAGGTAATGCATACTCTGCTTTGGAGACAGAGAATATTAAATAAACTGAGAAATCAGGTCCTAAGAAGTACAGAGAAGTAATGGAAACTTTTGACCTTAATCACTTTATGCTTCAGTTCCCTATGTGTAAAATGTGGATTGTACCTCCCCCTCATGCTGCAGGGCTTACTAACAAAGATTAGCTAACATTCAAAGATACTCGTATGCTTTAGTGATGAGCCAAGAGCAAGAGTCTCTGAGTAATTTTATTTTCAGAGCTGTTTTTGAGAAGGTAACTTGTGAGGCTAGGCACTGAGCGAAGGGGAGGACACAAAAGCCCAAAAAGCTGCTCACCAAATGACTAGCTTTGCAGCCTGTGCATGCAAAGAGATGGCAGTGGGGTGGAAAAAGTTCTTGTGAGATCATGAAAGGACTCCTTCCTAAGGTAACTTAAATTCTGGGATTTCCTACCCTAAGCATTTGGTTTGTAAATGTCTGAACATTTTTTTGTGCAGTGTAAACATGTGTTAGCAAGCTGTTTGGTGAAATGGGCATTTCTCTCTGCTTGTAATGCAAGATGAAAGAGGCTTTCCTCATCATACACTGTGTTGGTGAATAGTTTTGATATTAATTCAGTAATCTAAATTAATGTGTTGGCATTCATAGTAGTGGGTTCTTAGAAAAGTGGGCAAATATCTTGGCCCTTTTACAGTTCTATCAAGATTTGAAATGAGCGTTGCGAAATTGGAAACAAACCCTGGATACCTGCACCTAGCTCTTTCCCATGAAGATCAAACAAGGCATGTATTTTCGTTTCAGTCATAATGTTTAGAAACACTTCATAAATAAACAGGCCTGAAGTTTACCTTGGAATCCGGTGGTTGTCTCACCATTTAGCATAACTAGGTTCAGGTCTGGCATGAATAATTATTTAGGAACACCAAGCATGTTAGAAGAAAAATCCAGGCCTGATATTGAAGGAATTTTAAATGCTTTTTGGTTTTACAAAAAATCCATGGAGTCTGGATGGATCTGATTTGATGGAATCAAAAGAGTTTCTGGTATCAACAGCTCAAAGCCAGAGACACGGATGAGAGGTCTGGCTTTGGAATTAAAGGCAGTTTCCTTGAACTGACATTTACCTGTACATTAATGAGGAAAGGGGTACTCATTTTGATTGCACTGAGAGTATGTGGAATCCCCTATGATAACTGATAATGAAACTGATAGTTTTAAAGTCACACGTTAGGTGGTTTGTTTTTTAAAAATTTCTGTGAGTCACAGGAATCTATGAGGCCAGTTGGGAGCAAGGGGAGAAAAAAGAAACCCTCTACAATGTAGGTCACTAATGATCAACAAGTCAACAGAGAAAAAAGTAAAAGCCCCAAACCTCATATAGGTCCTTACACTAGTCACTATTTCGGGTACAGAAACATTTAATTTCTGGGGAAAGTAAAACCCACACCTTTGTTTTATTGTCCACCACAAAAATAAGATCAGAGTGAAATTTATTCCAAATGTCATTACAGTTTATAGATTCAGAACAAAGAGTCCAACATGACATAGGACATTTAGTTACATTTTAAAGCTCAATGCACACTATTTTCCTGCTGTCTGTCCTCACTAGTGGCTTCTTGGTTTCTCAGACACGGGTTTTCTCTTTTACATGCTTTGTTTTCAAAGCAGGAAGGGCAATGTCTTTTCACCTCTTTTTTTCTGAACATTTTGTAATATTGAACAATGTGGCTTAAAACTCGGGCCACAGCTTTTTTTAATTTCACTGTGGAAGTAATAAATGAAAGCCTAATACAAAAGTATCTCCATCCTTTCCAAGGCAAGCACAAGAAAGTAGTCATTAAACAGAGGAATTGTGGTGTTTCTTGTCTTCTGCTGCAGCTCTGTGTACAGCTGAAATTGTGAGCCTGACATCAGCTATTGGAAAATGTTTAATATTAGCTGTTCTGTGAGCAGAAAATGCTGCGGGCCTTGACCTGTCATTTTTCTTCACTACAATCACAGCATATATCTCCTTTAGACGACTGATTCTCTGCTGTATTTGCTGTTGTGGCATAGTAGGATTTGCTCACAACAAGCACTGTCAATCTGGAATGGCACCCGTGGCATGGAGGAGGCAATGGGTATGAGCAGCTCCTGAGAGGTGTGTTGGTATCTGGAAGAGAACACGGAAACAGTAGCACAGTTCCAGGAGGTGTTAAGTTCTAAATTCATCTGAAGCTATTAAGGACCCTATTAATGAGGTTTTATCACAGATATGCTGTTATGGAGCTTGTAGTTTATCTGGTTAAACTTCTGCAAGATTATCTTTCTGGTGTACCTTCTCCAGCAATTACTTTTTTTTTTTTAAGGATTCAGCAGCAGGACTGCTGATTTTAATTATTTATGGTGCTGTTTCTAACCAAGTCCATTTGAACATCTGGATTATTATCTGGAACAGCATATCTATTTTTTATAGTGGCCTAATGCATGCAAACACACAAACTTAAGCTCTAAGCCCTATTTTTTAAAGAACGGTGTAATGGAGAAGCAGTTCAGAATAGGTAGAGTCTCTGAGCAGCTGATATAGTTGGAAAAAACAGAGGAAAAATTGAATGCAAAAGCCCTTCTTCCACTTTAAAATGGAAGAATCTGTTTTCAAAAATGACAAGGAGTATTTGTATGTTGTAGAAAACACCTTTCACTGAGAGATTTAAAGGGCACAAAACTTTGGGCCAAAAGAAGATCCATTCGGTTTTTGATAGGCATCTTCTAAAAGAGACAGAGCTAGGTGCTAGGTAGAAAAAGGCAAACAAACCCTAGCAGCTGGATGCCAAAGCTAGGCAAGTTCAAATGAGAATTTATCTGCTCATGGTTAAATGACAATTAATCTTTATTGTAATAAATACAAGATGAAGCCAAGATCTCTTGAGTGTCAAATCAAAACAGGAGACCTCTGAATGAAAACCATCAGACACCGCTGAATGCAACTAATTATGCTCAGTGCAGGGGTGACTAGGGGATCTGTAACACTGTGATTGGCAAATGATTAGATTGCCCCTCTTAGCCTATGACTCTCTGAGGCTGTTGGTGATCACTTTGTTGAAGAACATGTAAAAACCTCCCACTGTTTAGATAAGTGGGTCATAGACCCAACCCCACACATATTCTTTGAGGAAAAAGGGCTGGAAGATAATGTCAGAAATAGCTAAATGATTTGGAAATCCAGGTTCCACCTTCAGTAGTGCCCTTTGTCTCATTTGCACTGAAAAGTCCGGATTACTGTTAATATGAACTGGCAATATGTCCCTGTGGCAAAGACATCAGAAGTCATCTCAGGAGATGTCTACCCGATCTTGGGCTGCATCAGGAGAAGTGTCACCAGCAGTGAAGGGTTTCTCCTCTGCTCAGCGCTGGAGAGACACACCTGGAGTGCTGGGTCCAGTTCTGGGCTCCCCAGTACAAGTGAGACAAGTGAGACCTTGTTGGGGTGAGACCAGTGAAAGGCCACAAAGATGAGGAAGGGACTGGAGCATCTGTCATATGAGGGGAGTCCACGTGGGCTGTGGCTGCTTATCCTGGCGAAGAGAAGACTCGGGGATCTCGTAAATATGTACCAGTATCAGGATGGGAGGAAGAGGGAGCTAGGCTCTGATCAGTGATGCCCAGATGATAGGACAGGAAGCAATAGGCACAAAATGAAATACAGGAAATTCTACTTAAACATAAGAAAACCTTTTTTTTTTTACTGTGAGTGTGGTCAAACTCTGGAAGATATTGTCCAGAGAGGCTGTAGAGTCTCCACCCTTGGAGAAATTCAAAACTCAACACAGTGCTGAGCACCCTGCTCAAGCTGACCTTCCTCTGAATTAGGTGACCTCCACCAGATGATCTCCAGAGGTGCTTTTCCCCCTTAGTGACTCTGGGACTTTGTGAAGCTGGTAAAGAGGCAAATTCAGAAAAATATATTCAGAAAATATATTACAGCCTGACAAGTTTCTTTTTCTGGACGAACCTTGCTTTATGATAATCACACACAAGTATCACTCTCCATACTGGTCTTGCTGGATGCAAGTGCTTGCAAATAAGTACATTGTCTCCTACTAAAATATTATTGGTATTCATTAGGCTGTGTGTATTAATAAATGAATAACCACAAATGTATTATACATACAAAATATTGTTTCATACCAATGCAACTTCCTTCAATTCAACAGCTGCTAATTAAAATAAAGTATTTTCTACTATCGGAACCTTTGCCAGCACAACTATGTTGGCATAAAATCACCTCTCTTTTCCAGATAACCTGTACTGATTAAAAAAAATAGAAATATATACTAAAGACCCAAGTATCCAGAGGAGACATGTTTACACAGCTGTGAAGGTGTTTGATGCTTCTATATTGCAGGAAAAGAAAAAAAATTACACTGATAGACATTATGTCTTTCTTAATATACTATGTTTGAAGCAAGAATTGTACAATTCCAGTAAAAAGCACACCCCTAATTTAGGAAAGTTACTGGCCAAAAATTCTAGTGTTGCCCGAGGAACGAAGTGACTATTTTTGCCTGGTTTTTGTTTTTGTTTTTAAATTTGGACACTGACTCTAGTGAGAGGACTCTTGACATGTGACTATTTCAAACACATCCTGAAATTGGATTAGCTGATGTGAAATAGACCTATGTGTGCAGACATCTGATAGGAAGTCTCTTTACCAAAGTACACGGTCTCTTAAACACATCTAGAGTGAAACATCATCTTGTTAACCCACTCAAAAAAAGGAGGAGGCCTAGCTTCTCACCACGGGGACTGTATCCACAAAGCACTTATGGGTCCTAAAGGTGCGCTCACTTTCAAGAAAATGAAAAACGGCCTAATGGGGTAATAAACATCCTTGTACAGTTAGTTTTAACTGAATGAAGTGTACAAAAAGTAGCAATAGCTGCCTTTGGAAGGTGTACAGAAGACTCCTTTTTAATATTATGTAGCTAGTAATTATTTTTTAAATTGCTACCTTTGCCACTCAGATCTTCAAAGATTATTATTTACTTTGGGATGTCTTTCTTTTTATGTACTGGACACCCAAAAGAAACTCAAGGAAGGGCACTCATGCAGCATTGTAGAAGAATCTGATTGCTTTAAGTACCATCCAGAAAGATAACACCAAACAAAAAGACAAGTGAGGCAACCAATCAGTTTTGAATTGTTTGTCCCTCAAAGGAATGGACTTCTAGGTGCACATTGGCAAGTACTACTCCTGGGTTGTTGAACCACTGACCACTGCTATGGTTTTCAAACACAAGTGTCTAATACTACTGCAAACCCTTGCCATTTCCCTGCCTGGGGAAAAGTGTAGTTTTATCTTGTGAGGGTTGCCTCTGGCCAGTACTGTGGCAAGGCTGCCATGGATGGAGAGAGAACATGCATGATCCTCCTGAACTATTTTATTAGTGAGGGAAAGTCTGCTGCTGCTACGTGCTGCTGTTACATACTCGAAAAGTTGCAGAGTAACTCAGGTTGGTGATGCTGCATCATGGAAGTACATGCTAGGTTGCAAAGTTGCTGCCATCATGGCATTAAGCAATGGTGCTTTTCTTCAAGTAGGTGCACGTTTACAGAATTAAGAGAGTTAAGTGTGAGATGCTGATCTAGGAAATAAGGTCAAACCACTTTCATCCTTTCCTATTATCTCCCTTTGTCTCCACAGCATTTATGACTTTCTTCGCAAATAACAAACCTGCTGCTGCAGACCTTCCATCTCTCTTAACATTATAGATTCCTTTCATAATGGTCAGTGGCCACAACAGACCAATTGTTGATTAGGGGCAGCTGTTGACATTCAACCCATTTTCTTCACCTTAGTTACATGGTCAGTGTCACCCCAAAAGGGATTTATCTGACTCACTTGCTGGTGTAGTCACTTCAAGAGATGACAGATTGAATTAACTGATATATCATGTTTCTGTCTTCTGCTATGGGTTCAGTAGACAGGTCCATCCTTGCTGCTCTTGACTGAAGTAGAACTGTGTGCTAAAGATACTTGAATGTGGCAATGAAAAGCCTCTGTAAGCGTGAAAAACCACTATATTCTTAGAAATGGATGGCCTCTGGAACTGGTGAATGTAGTGGTCAGTCATGTCAGCCTACTTTGTGTATCAAATGTGGGAGGATGCGCCCACACTTGTGAATGTTTATATAGGTATAGGCTAATTTAGTATCAATTGACAGCTTTATTCTAAGCAATATGTTCTTTCTCTCTCTTTTTTTTTTTTTTCCTCGTAGGGGAATGCCAGACTTGACTAACAAAGTCAAGAGCAGACTAAATGTTTCCTTGACAGGAAGCCACTAGCTCTCAGCTTAGCAACTGGGGAGGAAAAGCCTTTAAAAATGTTCAAACTTTCTTATGCAAATTTCAGTTACACACAAGTTTTGGGAGAACTTATTCAATTGTAAATTGAACAGTCTCTCAGTGATTGTAAATACACAGTACACAAACGAGCATGAAGCACCCACAAAGAAATCCAGAGATGAGGGGGATTTCAGGTCTTCCAGAGTGTTGTCCCACTGTTTCCATCTGATCTGGTTTTGGCTGAAGATAATATTTTTTCTAAGAAAAGTATTAGAAAAACTTTGAAGCAAAAATAGGGCAATGAAAGGCAAAGTGGTGCAGTCCTCCTAGAGGAACCTGACAGTTTCTCACATGAAGGCATTTACTACAGTTGTAGCCAGATATCTTTTGAGTGGCAGACAATTTTTATCTCCAGACTCTTCTGCCTTGGACTTGGGAGCTGTATGCATACTTTCTTTGTGACCACAGTGGGGCTGATCACATCACATAAAGATAAGCAGATGAGCAGTGACTGAGGCCTTAGTCAGTGGTAAGATACCATCAGAGGGTAAAGCAAAAGGAGTGATAAGTGACAGATAGGCAATTGTTAACAAGCTGTTTTCTCTCACCAGTCGTCATGGTAAAAAGAAGCCTTATGGATGTGAAGCAATTCTGGTGAATTAAAGAGTACTGCAGTTGCCATAATGGCTTTCCTAGAAAAACAAGTTCTGGTACAAGCTCTCTTCCCTGGACCTGTGCCAGTCTTTTGCAAAGAAGCACAGAAAAGTGTTGTTTTGGTTTCCATTGGGCTTTGTGGAACAGTCTGCAGAGGGTCAAGGGCCTTGGTGCGTGTATGATGTTGCCTTAATAGGTGTGCTCTCTGTCCCAGAGCATTGTGTGCCTGGCCCGATGACTGTCAGAGAAAGAAACTAATATTTCCAAGACCAAGTTTAAGAGGCACAGCCTGTGGATCTACATTTATATAGGCCAGCATCTAGTGGTCCTAGGGAACAGATACAACAGATGAGTATCAGGACAGCAGAGGCATGTCTCCTCCCTTCACCTCCCACCCCACTACTCTCAGGGAAGCAAGCAGTACCTTGTACAACTAGAGGATGACTTACATTTGAATGAGCTACCTGTGGCTGAGGTATCTGCCTGCTCTGAAGCATGCACAAAGACAGGAGGGTGTTGCTTTGTGAGCTAATGCTTCAGGGCAAGAAATGCAATCTGTCATTTTTGCTCCAGGACCAGTTTCCTCAGCTTGACTGACCAAAGGCTCAGTGTTTAGTCATGGTGACATAGCCATACATCTTCACGAGGAATGTCTGCCTACACACCAGCTCTTGGTGTGTAATACCTGGATTATATTCTTGCTTCTGCTATGGTACCTCTCTGACTCAGTTTCCTCATCTATCAAATGTGAATAAGGATGCTACTCTCCTTTGTGAAATCTGTGGAGCGATATGGATGAAAGTAATCACAAGGGTGAGGAGTTGTGGAAGGGCAGAACTCAATGCTGGTGGGCTGCAGCATACGGTGTGTAACTGTGCTATGGGTGTGTGGTGACAGCTGTAATCCTTGTCAGATAAAGAAAGGGATGGTCCCTTTGCTCATCTTCTTGAGGCAGCAACCAGTTTTATCTGTTTGGCTGACATCAGAGAGAAAATACCATTCTCTGGGGAACTGAAAGTGCTTTTTGATACATAGGAGAATTTTATTCCCGAACAGATAAGCACAGCACTTGTTATCAAGAAATAACCCTGGCCACTAGCTGGCCACTAGCTAGGTCATCATACAGCCACACATGTCACACATGAGCAGATAAAGTGCTTCGGGCCCTGCTGAAGGGTGGGAGATGGTTAAGGAAAGTTCTGGGTGTTACAGATGGTAACATGGCAGCAGTGGAAGCAATCAATAAGGAGACAGCATTATTATTTTTTCTGACTCATTGCTGATCCTTTGCCTCTGACTGGTGTTAGACAAACTGCGTTGCTGCACAGTATCTTTCTCATGATGTTTAAAACCGAAGTTTTGACACTTTTTAGCATCAGCAAAGGCTACAGTGCTTTTTGCAGTAGCAGGGTGAGATGCGTTTGGTATGGATCATGATAGACAAGGTAAGCAGCCCGGGATTCAGAAGTGATCTGTTCTACCCCTGCCCTGAGGCCAGACCTCGAAGACCTTGTCTGATTCTGACAGATGTGCTGGCAATTATAGGGCTTTCACACTTGCTGTTGGCAACCTGGTCCTGTGTCTCCTTAGTTTTACTGGCTGGGGGTGTCTCCTCATGTTTACCTTAGAGCTCCCTAACTTGTGCACTCTGCAGTTGGAGCCAAGCAGTATAAACATCACTTGGTACCAAATGCTTCCACTTCGTAGGAAGAAAGTGAATAATTCTTTTTCCCATTAAAGAAATAGTGCAAATTCCTAGTTTCAGACTTATACTGTCTGTANAATTCTTTTTCCCATTAAAGAAATGTGGGGAAATTAGGTATTCATAGTGCAAATTCCTAGTTTCACACTTATACTGTCTGTTTAATGAAAAGCCAACCAAGAGAACCCACCACTGCAGGCTGGATGCCTCTGTGCCCCTGACCCACAGTTGGCACCAGTGACAGCATCAAGCCTTAAACCCATGTCACTGGCACATGCTGTCCCTGCTGCCAGCTGGTACCAGTCCTGGCAGGGGTTAGTTCAGTAAGCAGGGCTGCAAACCAGGACACCGCTTCGCTTTGGCATTTCACATGTCTGCAGCAAAGCTGGAGACCATCATGAGGCAGGTGGGTTAGAGCAGATGTGAGTCACACTGTGAGTGGTGAGAGGGCAGCAGTCACATTTGGTCACCTTGTTCTCACTCACCCACCCCCGAGCATTCTCTCACCGTGTCCTGGATGACAAGCACCACAGAAATTGGGCGTATTTCTCTTTTTGATGTGTGAGGAATAAGTAGTTCCTAACGGAGGCAGTGGTTTCACCTGGGCTGGGCAGTGGCATTCAGTGTGCCCCACAGCACGAGCTGGGTGATCATGGTGGGGTGCTGATGCCAGATGGGCTTTGGTGCACAGCTAAGGCAGCACAGTGAGATAAGGAGTGGCACAAGGCAAGCCAGGAAGCCACATTCCTGACATGTTGATGCCAGCAAAATTTTTTAGTACTTCCTGCAGAAACAAACACAATTGAGGTTAATATCTCTTTTGTAAGCCTTTGAAGAACTTCAGATCAAGTCCTATACCCCTTCCTGTCCTATAGACTTATATTTTACTTCACTTTACTAACCAGATAGTTAAGCAAAAAGCTGGATCCTGAATAAATCAGAACAGCTCAGTTGAGGTCAATAGCACAGCTATGTTATTTTAGACGCCAACTTGAAAATTAATTTATTACCTGCCTGGATATAAATTCACTTTCCCATACTGTCCCATCCTGCTAAAGATGTCACCAGGCTGATTTGTCTTGTTTCATTGTGGATCTCTCTCCATAATTTTTGGTGCTGTGTGTCATAATCAGCAGCCACTGCCTGCATAGCAATTCCTTTTTAATTTTCTCTTTCAAGAGTGGTCACCTTGAAGGTGATCACCTTCTCCTTATCCAGCAAAATTCTGTCCTCAAGTATCAACTTTAAACATATGTACGTATCATAAATCCACTTGTATATCGATTCATTCCTGTGCCTCTGCTTAATTTATCAAGAATTTTACATTAGTCAAACTCTTTTAATTGTGTAATGGCAGAAAAAAACAGAAGAAAACCACTTGCATAATTTATATTGCACATTTACCAATATTCTTCAATGCATCTATTTCTTGTGTATCAAGTATGTGGCAATTTCACAAGAACTGACTGTCACTTCACTGAAAGTGACTTTGAGCTGTATGACCAGGGAGAACCACTAGTATTTTTCATTTCCTAACAACAACAAATTTAGTTCGAAATTGATATTTTGTAATAGCTGATATGAAGATATTTTCTACCAGGGTTTCCTCATGACTTTTTACCATAAGACCAGCAGATGGAAGTGGATCATTTCCACTAAGAAAGATCATCAGCTCTGTTGCAAAAGTGGCTGTTTCTAGCTGGACACATAATGATTAATTTTTAATGAAAGTTTTTGCAAGTCTGTTGGTTTGTTCAGTTTTACTCTAGACTGACTTTATACATCTGCTACTGTTTCGACAAAAGCTGCACGATTTCTGAAGTGAAGCTGCTTTCTGCTCAGCTCTGCTTCTAGCAGTCCCCTGAAAGCATTTTAAGGACATGTAGTTGTGCTGATAGAGATATCAGCTCTAAAGAAGAAAGTGAGTTTTCTCTCTTTTTTTGGCTAACCCATTTTTCATCTGGTAAACATAGGTGTGGTTTAGGTGATTGCCAGCTACACGGGAGGGCTTGTTCAGCTTGCTGTGGCTGAGGCCAGACTGATCTCATGAACATTGTTTTTACAGGCATGTGACTGCTGACGTCCTTTGGCTTCCTGTTCAGTGAGGCTGCACTTTGCATCCTCAGCTTTAGGCACAACCTGAACTTTCTTAGACTTTACCCTCTGGCTCTTGTTTTGTTTCATCACCCTTTCCTTTCCTGTGAATAATGTTTGGTTGTGATCACAGCATGTGGTGGGCTGCAGGGAGGGAAGGTCCCCTGTGCTGCAGCCCTTTCAGTGGTAGCAGTGTGGGTGAGGTAGATGTGTGTGGGAAGGACAGGGAGCAGGTTTCTGGTAGCATGCAAGACATGCAACGGGTGGTGATTCAGTTCCTCAACACCATTAAACCTTCAGATTATGAGTGGGTTGAATCCTGTCAGGTTATAGGCATGTTATAAAAATAAACACGGACCTCTGAGGTGGATAGGTTACTGGTGAGGGGGCAGTAGCAATGCCAGGCTCCAAGGCTTTGCCTCCCCTTTGCATTGCTGGCGTTGGTCCCGCATCACATCTCTTGGACAGCTATGCCAAGGAGGGGTCCTGCCCATTCTGAACTTTCTGAGTGCATTTGAAGGTGCTGAACACTTTTCTGGTGCTCGTGACTATTCCAGACCAGAATAGTAACAACAGGCTAGTGAAGAACTTCTCTGAGAATTACTCGGTCCAGAATTAAGGGTCATGTCTACCTACCCTTTTATTTTTGAGGTATTAGTTAGGAAGGGCAGAAGATGAAGGGGAGAGATTACGCTCTTTCACGCAGGGCTCATCAGACCACATCCAGAATACTATGTCCAGTTTCATACTCTCTCTCTCAAATTTAGGAAACACAGGGACATGTTCGGTAGTGAGCTACAAGATGTTAAGGGCACTTGCGGTGTGAGGAGAAGCTGAGGGATTGAGTCTAGTTCAGCCTAAGGCAGAGAGATCCCAGGAAGGACCTAAGAGCAACCTCCCAGTACCTACAGAGAGGTCTGCAAGAAGACATTGCCACAATCTTCACAGCACAACACATTGGGAGGAAAGAGACAAGGAACTGAAGGTGAAAGAAGTGTCTCAGGCTGGATATAAGGATACACTCCTCCAAGAGGACCGTCAAGCACTGAATCAGGTCATCCAGTGATATTGTGCAGTCTCTGTTCTTAGAGCTTTTCAAGACTGGTCAGACAGAGCCCTGACTGACCTGGTCTGTGCTTACACCTGTGTCTGCTTTGAGCAGGAGGTTGGAGTAGAGACTTCTTGACATCCCTTCCAGCCTGATAACCTGTGATCCTATGTCTAAGTATCCCCCACTCTGAGGGTCATGAAAAGTTTCATAACTGGGTGAAAGGTGGAAAAGGTAAAAAGAATGCATTTTGACCTCTCTCTCCACCTTTGACCAACTGATTTAGCTCTAGTTCAGCAGCAATGACATTTCCTCTGATTTCTCTAAGCAAGATCAGGCAGCAGGCATGTGTAAGTGATGGCATGGCAGCTGATATTTTAAGATGAACACAGAGGACAGAGGTGCTGGGCAGAGGGGATGGTACACTTACTGCCTGAGGAGTTTCTAATGCTAAAGCAGGGCTTAATCAAGTGGGAGTGCCTGAGCCTCTTGGGATGCCTTGTAGGCTCAGAGGTAGGAACAGAAATCCATCTTTGCCCAGCAAGATATACCCAGTGGGATACCCCAGGTAAGTAAGCTGTTAATACACACAGATACAAAGCATGTAACATTGGCCAGTTTTGACAGTTTTAATCTCTGCAGAATACAAAATTAATATTATACAACAGTATTAAAATAATTGCAGTTACTTGTAGTATTTGACTTTCCAACCTAAAATTAGTTGTCTGCAGATTCAGCACGGAGACTAGGGCACCCATATTTTGTGGGACAGTCACTTTGCTCAGTGGTGCCACTGCATCATGCTTCTTCCTTCCTTATTTGCAGATCAGAAACTCAGTGTGGGTCTGTCTCCTTACTGTGGATCCCAGTGCTAAGCAGCCAGCAGTCAAGAAAAGTCATTGTGTTTGTGTGTTGGTGGTTTTTTTTAATGAATGCAGGAATTACCACAATTGAATGAATAATTCATTCATAAAAACGATGCTTGAAAAAGAAAGGTACTTCTCTTATTCTTGGAAATTGTTAACCCAGTTGCTTTTTTTGCCTTTTCTGTGGTGGGACCTGGCAGCAGCTGTCACTGACAGCTAGCAAATTTGTGCTCAGTGAAAGTTTGTGAGTGGGGGGAGGAAAGATGCAGGTCTTCTGGGGATGAGCCCTGTCCCGCAGTTACTGATGGCTTTTGTGGGTGTTCTCAGAAAGTCCTGCTGGGTGGCCAGGGTGACTCACTGGCAGCTGACTGAACACAGGCAGGAGACAAACAGTCCCAGCACAACTGGAAAGTACAGAGCCATTCCAGTGTGCCAGAAAAAGGAGAAGATGACATGCAGCGATATGTCTGTCTGCCTGTCTTGTCTGTCTGTCACAAGACTAGAGAAAATGGTGACTCTGTATTGCTTGTAGGTTATATGGGAGCTTGGTGCTGTGAAGTCATCTTTATTCTTGCAAGAGGGACAGTTACATGGTCACATTGAAACAGGAGGATCTATCGCAGACTTTCTTTGGGCTTCTTGGCAAACCAGCTTTCTAAGATACACATGGTATTAAATCCTTTCATGGGTAAAATGTGCTTTAGTATCCCTCAGTACCATCATCAAGTTTACTCTATCAAACCTACCGCCTCCCTTATGAAGCTCCCCTTGCTGCTTTCCAGTGATGGAATACCCAAAGTGATGGATACCCAAAAGTATGGATACCCAACTGATAGGTACCCATAATGCACATGGTCATGAAGGGGTAGGGGTGTAAATACAGTCCAAGTCTCATCTTCTTTTCTGGGGACTCTGAAGAGCACAGTAGGATAGCCTGTTCTCTGTTCACCCTGGAGCTCATGAAGCCTTTTTCTTGCAGAGCAGTGCCTTCAGCTTTTGTGACAGGCAATCTCTGACTGGAGATCTTCCTGTGATGGGCTTCTTTGTAAGTTGTCCCTTCTCTGAGGACTTGCTGGTGCACAAGGAACATTACCCTCCTGATAGAGCATCCCTTCACCCCCTGGGTGACTCACCCAGACAAACTGCCTCTTCTCACAAATCTGGTAGAATTCAGTTTTCTTCAAAACTCCTGTCACTGAGAGTTGTGATTGGCATTGGCCGACAAGATCAGGGCTGCCTGACAGGGTGTCTCTGAGTGAGGGGTCAGGCAGGAAGGGCAGGGGAGACAGGCAGAAAAACAGACACACATGCTGACTCCTGGTTCTTTTTTAAAAAAACGAGATTAATGGCTGCTGAGACTGACTTCAGATAGGATCATATTGCTGCCCCCCGCACCTTGCCTACATAAAGCTGCAACTAGCAGTCCATTGGCAGCACATGTAGGTGGCTTACACTAACAGGCTTTTCCATAGCCCTGCCTGGACATCCCAGGGTCAGGTCTGATACTAGTTCCCCTCACCAGGCCTGAACATGACCCTCACCTACACATCAACATCCTGTCCCCATTCCCGGGGAGTTTCCCAATGCTGAATCCTTACCAGTTCCTTCCTGGCCCTGGATGCCTAAGGCCCATTAACCAGGAATGAGGAGTCACTGGTGCTTTTCCCTAGCTGCAGTTGAGCCTTGGTATTTCAGAGAGGACCACCTCCCCTGTCCTGGCTCCCTCTGACACCGAAGTTATTCATCAAAGGCAGGAAAAAAGCCTTCCTCTGGGGAAATGCTGGGGCATGGCTTCAGCATGATACAATACAGAGCAAACAGTGATTCAGTTTTGATTCAAAGCCCCTGGTGAAGGGCATGGACAACTTGGCTTTACCTCTTTTTACCTTGAAAGGGCAATTCTCTATCAGTATCACATCTTGGGAGGAACGAGGACACACCTCCTCCTTCCCCAAGTTCAAAAGTGGGAGGGTTTTGCAAGGGAAGTCCATTGAAATGCCCACAAAATCCATGAGTACTATTCAGCTGGTGTACCATGACTCAGATTGCACGGAAAATGCTGCAAGCTGCTTTCCCGGGATCAGAATGCAGGTATTCCCGCTTTCAATGAGCAAGATGAAAAAGCTGGCCAGAACACCACAGCTGCTCTTGCTGGTACACACCTTGAGAGCCCCACAAGTGATGCTCAGGGACAAGCCTATGAAAATAAGTTTGCAGGCAGTTCAGGCTGGGTTTGTGGAATCACCACTTAAGTCACTGTCCTAATATGGGCAGGACATAAAACTGGAGTTAGAGGGAATTGATGCGAGTGTTTAAGGATGAAAATAATGAAGTGTTCTTTTTTTTCAGTAACAGTGGCTGATCTCCAACTGCAAAGGAGTTTTTCAGAGTGCAGGCACATGCTTTCTGTGGTTTGTACTGCCTGACAACCATTCAGCCTGAGTGATGGGTAAAGCCAGTCCAGACTTCACTGCACTAAACATTTGAAACACTGAAACATCTTCTTGTCCCAGCAGAAATTTTGAATGATTGGGCAGCGTATCAAGGTTTATACTTCTGAGAGTATTTGTCATCCCCTATTTTCTATGTCAAAGGGACAAAGATTGCAAAATGCAGCTTTTACTTTCCTTCTAATGTGTTTTCTTATGACAGATTAAGTGAAAATCATATAGGTGCATGAAAAATAAGAAAAGAAAATAGTTCTGGAGATCTCCATAATTCAAAAAGACAGAAAGAAGCTCTGATATAACTTATGCTCAATAGGTAAGATCAGGTTTTAAAAAAAATTATATTCAAACTCTGCCTTAATAAGTATGCAGCTAATTAAAAGTGAACTGCTAAACCACTCTGATACAGGATGTGGACTGGAGTTCCTCATCTTCACTGAGTCCTATGGATTGAAAGGGCATGACAGTCTGTTAATCCAAAGCAAAACCCTAAACAGTGAGTGAGGAAACCAATTGCACAGAGGAAACTCCCTTGCACTGATTCCACAGTTCCCCTTCAAGTGGTGCCTGAATTTCTGGAGACAGCTTAAGTAATCTCCTATATTATTGTGCTTTCATCTGTTGCTTTGTTTCCTTCTGTGTCAGTTGTGTGTGTAAACCAATAGCCTAAAATATTTTTCCTTGCTCTGTTGCAAAGACAGTACAGTGTTATCAGATAAGCGACCATGAGCTGAATATGGTTTCTTCTTAAGAAGAAAAGAGATATGAAAATTTCTGTGGGCACGTTAGCTATGGAGAAGTCTTGGGGGAAGGTCAATGTTTTGCTTAAACCAGTACATTCTGCTTGTAGTTAATATATTCAGAGTTTGTGAAAGATCCAAACAAACATAAAGCACGAAAGGTGAAAAAAAAATTTTCCTGCTGAGCTGTGAGTGTGCTTTAGTGCTGGAGCAGGGAAACCACCTGGAGGCAGGAGGACAGTAAAGTCCTCTTGACAGGTCTGATTTATTTCCTTGAGACTGCAGGACTGTTACCGAGATGGTGATTCCCAGCTGCACGTCAGTGTGATACCACACATCAATACGTCACCCTGAAGGGAAACCTAGCAAGGTTCCCGGTTCCCCCTCCTTCAGGAAAGCTATGCTGTTGCCTTGACATTCAGTAAAGAAAACCTTTTCATCCTTTAATTTAATTCTGTTTCGTTCTGGAGAGCTACATCACAAATGACATTGCTTTGACTGGTTTCATTAGCAATGTAGGATAGCGTTCAAAATGTAGTTCATGCAAAGGCCTGTCATAAACCAAGAACCATCGAAAATTAACAAATTACTTTGAATGGGTCTGTTTGCAGACACCCGAGTTTCGATGACTAATTTAGCCACTATTAGAAACAGCAGATAGATAGGAATAGAGGTAA
Organism: Calyptomena viridis; assembly: GCA_013390005.1. Lineage (NCBI taxonomy): Eukaryota > Metazoa > Chordata > Aves > Passeriformes > Eurylaimidae > Calyptomena > Calyptomena viridis. The sequence goes on along the minus strand of WEIV01031239.1, from coordinate 201,609 downwards.
TGTTATTCCCACAGCAAATCTCTTTGAGATCTGCTGAAGAAAACAGCTACGTGACATTTGACATTACTGTTGCTATAATTGCACATAGCGTTAATAACTGCGGTTAGCAGTGCATGGTCTTCATGTGCAGTAGAATGATTGTAAGCCAAACTGGTACAGGCCATGCCTGAACCTAGGAGGAGGAAAATGAACAAGGAGTCCATGAAAGGGGAAGCCTCTAACAGCTGAGCCTTTGTGATGCTTCACATAACAATGAAGATGCCAACACTGGGACCTTTCTGCACTCCTTCTGTTTCTCCAGCAGACCCTGCCCTCACTCAGCAGAGCTGCTTATCCCTTAGGTATCCTGATTCACAGTTGAAATTCTACGGTACCTAAAGAGTAGCGATTTGTTATAATAAGATACCAAAAGTGTAGAGAACAGTAGTTCTGTGTTAAGATTTTGGTGCATGGGCAAATATTCCATTTTGTCCACTCTCTCATAGGAATGGAAACCTCTGGCTTTGGTTCTTGGTGGACCAAAAGAGTCAGTAGCCTCTTCATCTATCCTGGCTGAATTTCCCAGAGCTTGTCAGACTTAATAGGGGACTTTAGTTAAATTGACACAACTTCCCTGTATAGATGTAGCCAGAGTTTCTTATAGTACTGACCTAAAAAGGAAGCGCTAAAAAAAAGCCTAGAGTTTCCCCAGTTCCCAAAAGCCCTGGGCTCTGTATTATCTTTTCCCTGAAGAGCTGGAAAATATGTTTATTTTCTTCTAAAAAGGGTGAACTACGTGTAGATTTCAGACTATATTTTCCCATCTCATGCAGTCACAGTTTCTGAGAGTTTAATCCCATCTTTCACAAGACAGAAAGGAAGGGTGAAAAAATCAGATTTTATTTCAGCATTCTCACCATCAGGCTGCATCAAATCCTCATAACGAATCTGATTTGTGCTGAGATTTTCAGGATGCTCAGAGATGCCAGAAAGAGTGCCGTGACACAGTAATGAAGAGACCACTATTCCAAGTGTCTAAGTAATTACTTAGTTTATAGCGGAGCACTACTCTGCCTTTCTGGCCATGTGGAAAGACACACTGGTCACTGTCACTGTGCATTCCCAGCCAAGCTCCTAAAGACACACCTGGTAGGTGAAAAGCTAATGTTCCACTTCAAGGAGCAGGGAAGGTAATTCAGCCAGCAGGTGTTGGAGCATGAACAGAGCATCCTCACTGATGGGTGCTGTGGAGTGGGGAGAACAAGGAGAGTGAAGTGACGATAGCTGGGTGAGAGGAGAGGGAGGGTGATGGAGGGCATGTGGTGCACGGCCAGAGCAACAGCAGAGAGCTCAGATCTCAGAAAGGATCTGGAAGGATCTGGAAGGAGAACAGTGCAGGAAAGAGGAAATAGAAATACAAACAGATCCCAAACAGATCAAGTAGAGAGATTTGCACTACATGGAACAAGAGTTGTATGGAGGATTTGGAGGGAAGCATGTAGTAAAGGCACAGCACCAGAAGAGGAACATGAGCATTTTTTTGGCTGGTAGTGCAACAGAGCTGTACCTACAGGTGCTGACAATAGCCACTACACCCATCAGTCTTGGTAACAGCCACTGAACAAGTGCCAACAGTAAACAAAATACTTATATCTATTCCAAACCAACTAAACTGGTTAACCTTATGGTTCAGAGGATGTTGTGATGGGCTAATCCATCTTTTCATGGGACTGCACTTACAATACTGGCTCTGATCACCTTGTCTTCTGTGTATCTCTCAGAAAGTGTTCAGGGAAGCTTTATGACCCTCAGTTAATTGTGCTCCCCAAAATGAATTCCAGTCATTATAAAAAAAGTCAAAATGTTTCCAATTAAATATTTCCTTGTTGAGAAATGATGTTTTAGCAAAATCTGTCCTTGCATTTGGAGATTTGTAATTTCCAGGAAAAGTCAATTTTTATGTGGGAAACATCAAAGTAAAATTTGAAATATCACGTGAATTTAATTTCCTTTCTGTTTATGAAAAAATGTTTCAAAGTTACGATGAATCAAGTAACATTATGTATCCAGGGTTTGGAAGCAGAAGTAGAGATGCTCATATTCTAGATCAGGGTAGTTTAAGGGATTGGGAAGAACAATATACTGCAACAGTGATCCAAGCAAAACTTTAACATGTGATGTGTGCACATTGGTCTTCAAAGACTTTCCCAGACTTTGCTGACTGCATTCTGGGAGTGCACCACTGGGTCATGTTTCATTTTCTTTTTCTTATTGCACCTTTCGAATCCTCCTCAGCTTCAGCAAAGCTAGAGAGCAAGTAAAAAGAAAAGACCAGAACAAAACAAAGAAAAAAAGAAAAAGAAAAGAAAAAAAAGGAAAAAAGGCAAAAAACGCAGCAGTTTAACAGTGGCCCTAGGGAAAAGTGAAAAGTCAAAGTTTAGCAGGCTTGAATTGTTCACCACCAGACATTTTCCCCAACTGGAGACAGTATAAAAAAACTGGAAAAAGAAAAAAATTAAAGTTCTTGATGAAGGAATGCTGAATGAGAATTTTTTTTACATTCTCACTGGAAGTAAGAGAGGGAAAATAGATGCTACTATTACCAACCGAAAATGGAGTTTCAAATGCTTGAAGAGTATGTGTGTAGGTCAAATATGCTCTTATACACAAAAACATAGTTCCCTGCTCTTTGCTAAACCAAGTACCTACTTGCCTTCTCAGATAGACTGCAGATTTATAACTGATTTTAAGGCAGATTACTTGTTGAGGCATACTAGTATGATGCATTTTCATGGGCAAAATTGTTATTAATTTTTCTATTTATTTACAGGACTTCTTGGAGACTTTATAGAAAGTAGAAATGAGTCCATATCAGCACAAGAAAAACTCAGGCTTTGTGAACATTTAAATATCTGACTGAAGATTATGAGTGAGAGGATTTATATTAAAATGTCCTTGTTTGGGTAGCATGAAATCCTCAGGGGACTGTTTGTCTAAAACAGTAGAGTCAGAGCTAGGAATTTGCAACTGTTTTCAAGGACAATATTTTCAATGTAGAAAACAGCCTCATCGTGAAAAGTAGCAAATATGAATTTTCCTTCTCTGCTGCCTCAATATTTCCTGGCAGACTATCCCAGCAAAAATAATTTTTTTTGGTCTTTTGTGTTGCCTTTAATGTCTTTCATTTTCTGCTTCCTTCCTTCTTGTTTCCTGACCTTGGGAGGAAAAATTTGTGTGACTGGCTGTTAACCTGAATTCTCTTTGGAAGGGGACCTACTTCTCCACAATGGGAACATTTAAAGACTAATACCCCTTTCTGGGCATTAGTCTCAATTCTAAGCGTCAGTAACTAAAGACTGTGTAACTGGAATTGATTCTCAAAATAGAAAGTAGAAAGAACTGAAATCACAGTTTACATACTTTATTTTTAGATCTTCCAGGTAAAGTCCAACCCCCGGGTGCTGATGATATTTAGAATTTTACCCATATTTTTCATTCTTGTACATTAGTTAAAACTCAGTCATCATAGGAGATGTTGCTGCCAGACCAGTCTCACTCTAACCTCTATGGCCACCTCCCCTGTCCTTCCTTGTTTGCCTGGAAGTTCCTGGCTTGCAAGATTATGGCGTAAATGTAGAAGAGAAGAAATCAGTAGGAAATGAGTGAATCAGTTGTCTTGACATGCTGTGTGTCACATAGCAGAGATGCCAGTGTCTTCAGTACCCAGTCCCTTTGCTTTATAGTGAGAGCATGGCTTTTTACCATTTCATACTGACCTTTTAAGACAAGAACTGGCACCTACTGGTGCAGTGCCAGCATGACCAGAGCTCTGCCTTGGATTAGTGACCTTTTTGATTACCCTGGCTTGTCAGCTCTCTGGTAAGAGTGGCTGCCAGCTGAAATGGCCACAGAAGGCTAGTATCCCCTGAGCAATGCATGTTACCTGTGACAGTTTCTGTTCGCTTCAGATCTGCACAAGAATAAGCCTCTGCACTTTTGCAGCACCACACACTGTTAGTGCCCAAAATCCAGGTTGGGAGTGTGAAACTGTTTTCCTTTTCGGTCCTGTCTCTTCCCTATCCTTCAGACGGTGTTCTTGGGAGAGCTCAGTGGAAGTGCTCACATCAAGAACAGCAGGCCGCTCTCTTTCAGACACTTTATTTAATCAGAAAAAAAATGGGCTTCAAGAACTGCACTATGTCGGTTTAACCCCACATCCAGAAGTGGGAAATAATGCTGTCCTTTAGTCAGAGACAGGGTCAGAGATGTTTCTTTCACTGATTATGAAACAGGGAGTGTTGCAGTCACCACTCGTATTTCCTGATAACAGCAATACTGAGATGAGTTGTCAGATGCCTGTTACTGGGAAAGGAGGTGCTGTCATGTTTATCCCACTGCCTCCCAAGAAGTGGTCAGAGCGGGAGCAGGACATCCATCTTGTGCTTCCTCCTGGGTCAGCATGTCCAGGTGAGCTCTAGGTTGCATTCCCAGGCACCCCTCTGCTGACAGCAATCACAGGCAATTTGCCAGGGACCAGCAAAACAGCGAGCCTCTGTCACCCAGAAGTGTTTCTGCAAGATCACCCACTGTCATGTGGAGCTCCAAATTGCAGACAAGATCCAGCTGTCTTAAGGAGATGGCTACATCGTGTTCTGTCTGAGGATTCAGACATTGATGCCATATTGCACAAGTGCGTGAGGTGCTTATGGGATGTGAGGTACCGGCTGTGGAAGTGTGATAAGAGTCACAGAGGGCCCAGAGTCACTTTTCCTCCACCACCAGCACTGATCCAGAGCCTCTAAGCTCTCCCTAAGCGAAGAGGAGACAGAATCAGGAATCAGTGCAGGGAGTGCAGAAAGCATCTGGTGGTTTTGACTAAGCTTTTTTTTTAATGAATATCCCAAAGACTGGGCCCCTTAACTTCCTCCTCACCTTTACCTTCAGGCTCACTCTGTGCACTCCTGCCCTTTCTTTCCTTCCAAATACTTTTCATCCTTTACCACTTCATTCTTGCGATTGCACTTCCAGCTCACCTACCTTTCTGTTATGAATATGACACATCTCCCTCTGCCCAGCATCTATCTGGTCTAGTGGGGCTCTGCCACATTGTACCTCATCTGCAGAAGGGCAGCAAGCCTTTTGCTTCCGCACAACTGCTCTGAATTTGGTGTCGCATCTAAGTAGTGAGTCTCTGAATTAGCTGAGGGCTGTGAAGTGACTGCTGTGAATAAATGCATTTTTTATTTTTGATTCAGTTCCTGAGACAGATATTTATTAACAAAAAGATAAACACACATGCTTATGCAGACTTTTCCCCCCAAATGTACTCTTTTTCACAGCTGTGACCAAGCAGTAGTATGCACAAAGTATGAAGAACACAACGTAAGCATATCTCCTCTGAAAATGTTCAAATTAGCTTGAAGAACTAGACTGTGATCTTCTAGGTGATCTTCCGGATAAACCAAGGCTTTTGAATACAGAGAGAGGGGAAAAAACCCAATAAATGAAAGCTTTATTTTTAAGGGCCTATGAAAGCTCTAATCAAGGACAGTTTTTGTGGTGTGACAGATCATGCTCCAGCTTCTCAGTTTAACTGTAAGGAGACAATGAATTCACCTGGAGATTAAAGGCCTTAAACATCAAGGAGAAAAATCTTGCAATCTTACTGAGAAAATTTATAAAGGTCTTCTGTTAACTGAGATGAACTGCTGCCTAACCAGGCAGCAGAAGTTGGCTGTATGACAGAGCAAGAACTGAGTTTACAATGTCAAATTACTAGAGACCAGAACTTGCTGAGGTGATGCTGGGCTGACCTTTCGTTAAAAAAACTGTGAGTCATCCTAGGTAATTCCTCAAATGCTTTTCTGGCCCTACAGCAGGAATGCAGTCCTTTTTTCTTGTGGGAACTTTCCCTCTGCTGTAGCTGAGGCTGCTGTGGTTTCACAGAAAGAAATCCCTATGTCACTCCCAGATACGCAACTTCAGGCCTTTGGTTTAGTTTGGCAGTTATGGTATTTTGACCATATGATCCATAGCATTTCTTCTTTCACTCACTCTGAATGCAATGGCCTTCAGGGGTCCTGGGCTTCATCCCATAGCTCTGACTTGGTTGCTCTATGTATTTACATACCCTCCCACATGCAAACATACACTGGGGATAAGAGCTGTAGTGCCTTCCTCTAAGAAAAACAGGGTGCGTGTTTAGAAAAGGACTCATGGAAGCCTAGGACTCCCCGATGTAAGTTTGTTTTCCAGGTGCATCACAGCCAGGATCTGGCCAATGCATGAACACAGGATTATGTCTTTGTGTCAGAGAAGCCAAGCTACAGTTCCGAAGTGTCCTGGGCCCCGGGGTACTCCTACAAGCAGAAAGCTGTACCAAATCTTCTCCCTCTCTGCCTGCCTGACCTACACCATAGAATCATAGAATGGTTTGGGTTGGAAGGGGACCTTGAAGATCATCTTGTTCCAACTCTCCTGCTGTGGGCAGGGACACCTTCCACTAGACCAGGTTGCTCAAAGTTCTATCCAATCCTGCCTTGAACCCCTCCAGGGATAGGAAATCCACAACTTTCCTGGGAAACCTGTTCCAGTGCCTCTCCGTAAAGAATTTTTTCCTAATATCTAATCTAAACCTACTCTCTCTCAGTTTGAAGCCATTTCCCCTTGTCCTGTCCCTACATGCCCTTGTAAATAGTCTGTCTCCATCTTTCTTGTAGGCTCCCTCTAGGTACCACAAGGCTGCAATTAGGTCATCTTTCAAGCCTTCTCTTTTCCAGGCTGAACAATCCCAATTCTCTCAAACTTTCCTCATAGGAGAGGTGCTCCATCCCTCTGATCGGCATCAGTTCTGCCACATTGCAGCAGTCAAACAAATCCCAGCTGGGAACAGCACTTTACTGGGCCAGCAATGAGGGCTCCTCTCTAACTGTAATCACTGCCGTGGTGTTGGTCACTTTTTCTACTCTGTTTATATAGCATGACTCTTTATGGATATGTTCCTAGTCATGAGAAGAATATGGGAAAAGAGAGGGATATGGAAAGAAGCAAAGAGATCAGGAGAATAAGGCTGGCATATATTATCCTTTTTTAAAATATTTTTTTCCAAAAAAATTCTCTTGAATCTCATGTGTATATGCAAATAACTCTTGTTCTTCATGAAGAATTTCTGCCCACACAAAGAGTAGCTCTGTGCTGCACTTTAAGATAACCTCCATTAATTTTTTTTTTAAAGGCAGTGTAAAAGTGTAAGCTTGTAAAACTATACTTCCCTTTTCTATATGATAAGCACTGAAAAAGGGAAGGTGTGACCCAACAGTGTTCATTGGCACAAGTGGTGCTTTACCTTCCAGAAAGACATCTTGAAAGAGAAAGTTCTCCCTCATAATGAAGGTTAGCACTGTAGTTACTTAATTACAGCAAGCAAATACCTGTGAAAGCAAACAAAGTGAAAAGGACCTTTCATCAGTTATTTACAATTATATTTGGAAGGCAGCAGTGTTGTAACTAGTGTTGTTATGAAATATTGACAGCTGTTCCTCTCTGTCTCCTAAAGAGTAGTGAAAGGCTTTGGGGACATCATGGACTGTTACGCTCTGCCAAACATCTTTTTCCCAGTGATTGCTGTCCCATCCAGCCTATGTTAGTTGCTGTGCTTGTACTGCTCAGGGCTGGAGCACAGTGAGTGCATACACATCACAGAGGTCTTGCTCCAGCCCTCTGTGCTCCATGCAGTGCAGCTGGAGCTTTAGGACATGATCGATATTTATTCTCTGCTTTCCTAGTTCAAAGTATCTGAAGCAATGAGAGAGTTGTGTGGCAGCTGACTACAATGGTAATTTTATATCATGAGTTTTAAGGATTTTGGGCTGCTGCACGCTACACATGTGAGGTGAGATCATGGGAAAGCTAGTGCCTAGGGATGCCTGTGTGGGACAGGCGGGACAATGTGGAATAAAGGAAGGCAAATCTGTTGCAGATTGCCCATATGACATCCTCAGGCCATTCAGGGGTGAACTGTTTTCCCCATTGCACCTGAGTTTGATTGTTGGACTCAATGATCTTAGGGTTCTTTTCCAACCTTACTGATTCTATGATTCAGAGGGAAACAGCTGTCCTATCCCAAAATGACTTGGAAATGAACTGGTGCTTCTCCAGATTAGATGAGCGCGGTATTGGGAGTCGTGGCAGGACTGAGTTAGCTCACATGATAGATGAGGGTATGACAGCATAGCCAGTACAACAGCCTCTTCCACCCATAGAACCACAGAGTTGTTAAGGCTGGAAAAGACCTCTTTGATCATTGAGTCCTACCATTAACCTAACACTGACATGTTCACCATTTTGTCATATATGCCAGTGATCTTATCTTGTCATATCTTCCAGACAAGATTTAGAAGACTTTCTGGAAATGGCGTCATGGCCTCCATTCTCATTGACTTGAGGATGTAAGGGACACTGTAATTTTGCTGAGGCCCAGAAGCAATTTTATGTTTCTCCAAGTGTGGTGTCACTGCATGGGATGCCATTGAAAGGGGATGTCTCATTCTTCCTTGTCCCTGGCTGACCTTCCAGGATCACTTAGACCAAATGACTAGATGCTGAGCTGAAGCCACCTGCAGGACTGCCAGAAAGAGAGTACAACTACTAGACTGCCTGATTGGCAAGACCCAAGTTGTCCCTTTGAAGAGCAATCCCCAATCCTCAGTTGGAGGAGTAAATGAGCCAGCAGGGCTGTCCTGGGACCCAGCTGCATGCCCAGTCCTGCTCTCTCCCACATCGTTCCTGGAATTTCCCCTCCTCTCAGTATGTGGTAGGTACTTTGTAGCTGTCAGGCACAGGGAATTGTCAGGATGCAGTGGGGGAGATTGGGGAATTTGGCCATTGTTGGCCTGCCTCCCAGGGACAAGCAGGAAAACTGGGATGACTCAACTAAAACTGCAAACTCAGTCCACAGAAATGAAAGCAATTTAGCTCTACCACACCCCTTCAGAAGGCACCAAGCATGCTTTTACTTGTAGAAATAGAGTTCACAACTTTAGCAGACACTTCTTAACTTTGTTGGGAATCAAGTTAGCCCTGTTTAGATAAACCTTTAGTGATTTCCAAATGGAAGGCAAGAAGCCTGGTCAGTATCAGTGTAAATATGGCCAACAGACAATTCATCTATGTGAGTAACAATCTTCAGCTAACAAGTCTTGCCTTGGGCTACTGGCTGAGAGGTGAATTTTGCTAATATGTCCTCTGACAAAGTAACATGAATGGAGAGGGACTGACAAAATCAAATGAGAAAGCACCAAATGGCAGTCACTTGCCTGCACAGGCACTTTCAGATACTAGTAGATACTCAGAAATAAGTGTAAGAAATGAAGCTTAAGGGTCTCAGCCTTGGTAAGGACAAACAGACACATTTGTGTTTCATTTTTCCTAGGGTGAGTCAGGACTAACTCTGTCCATCAGAATTCACAATGCAATAATTTTGTCACTAAGAACAATGTCCTACCTGCACTTTAACAGAAAAAAAGGAAAAATTAAAATGTAGTTTAAAAAATTAGATTTGAGAGTTGGCCATGAACTGACATCTCTGGCTCCAACTATGTCTGGGTACTGCCCGCAGCTGCTCTTTAGAGCTTTAATGTAATATCACAAGAGGAACTCATCTAAACTAAACCCACTGCACTGTAAACTGGGGAAAAACATATTTACATAAGGATTTATACTTTGTGAATACTTTTATATTTTATTCCTGTCAGAAAAACAATACTTTGCTAACAGCAGATGGAAAACACCCCAGAAAAACACCAACTTCCTCTCTGTCTGCCAGCACAATACCAGGGTAGAGATGACATGATTGATGCCTGTCCCAATGGTAGTCCAGCCACACTCTTTCATCATACAACTTTCATCATACAACAGTGGTCACAGCTTTCATCTGCCCTGAACAAAATAGTCCCCTATGCTCTTTAATCCCTCTTTATAACCTACCAACAGTTTTGGTAACTTCTTTCTTTGCTGTCCAACTTCCCAAGAAGGCAAATAAACGGACTTTTGTCATTGGAAAAACCCAGCATGAACTAAGGAAGTAACTTCTGAAGGCCACAATGAAGAGATGGAGGACAAAGATGCTGAGATGAGAAAAACACACATAGCTTTGTTGAGACCATGCCTTTGAAATGCAGAAGGCCTGGCCCTAAGGCAAATGTAAACACGGAGGGAGCCAGTTGCAATGCAATCCTGCCTGATTTCCTTTTAAATGTGTGGGATTTTCTCCTAGTATTCTTGTGAAGTATCTTGTCCAAATATGCAAAATCTCTCCTTTTGTCTGTGTCTGAAAGATGCTTTTTTGGTTCTTTACTTGATATCCTGAAGAAAAGTCACTCTACTGCTTCCATAATGGTGCGGCTTTTTATAAAAGCTCTGTAACGACCATCTTTGTAAGCTGCTCAGCAGGCTCCAGAGTCACAGACAGCTCCTGTATTCTTGTAGGACTCCTTCACTTTTAAAAGTGGTGCAAGGGTACTTGAAATTACTACTATATTCCCTTGTTGAGACCACACTAACAAGCTCCCTTTACTTAAAATGATGAGCTTGCATAGAACTCTTGTATTAGCCATGCCTGTAGCTATATTGCTGTCCCAAAGCAGGCTGTCCAGAAAAGTATAGTATTTTATTGCCTTTTCCATTCACACGTAAAATAAGGGAACATAGGATGCAGCATCGATCTTGACAGTTCCCTTAGGTGAACAGGTCTGCAGATGATTTTAATAACTGCCCTTGTACTTCATGCTGAAATTCAACAGGTAGCCTGTCCAGCACTGGTTGCTATCTCAGGACTTACCCTTTGCCTCAGCTTGTGGCCCCACTACTCAGAGCTCTGCAATGACAGGAAGGGATTTGGTCTCCTCTGAGGTTGAGCCCAGCCTTGAGGAATTACTTCTGGTGTCTCAGAAGACTCTCAAAGCTGTCACCCTACACGTGCTTACACAGAAATCTTATACTTCCCTGCAAAAATGCTCTATAAGGCATAGTGCCAAGTTGTAGCAGAGAGGACTTCAGGTTTCCAAACCTTGGCTCACACAGGTGCTGGGAATTCTCAGCCCTGCCTAAATACGCAGATGTACACACTGGCCAGTGAGGGAGCATTTTGGTATGCTGTGCACCTGTCTTAGTACAAAAAACTCCGACCAAAACAAACAAAAAACCCCAAACAGAGCCATAGATAGAAATGCCTATGGGAAAAAAACCCAACAAAAAACAAACTATGGACTCATTTATATGTAAAACCTTTCCAGCAAAATCATGTCAATTACAAGTATAGATGGTTTTTGCTTATATAGTTATGGCACTAAAAGCTCCAGCATATATTCAGTTACTTCAGTAATAACAATAATAATAATTATTATTCTAATAAATAGTAATAATAAATAGCTTTTTACTCAGATTTGCTTTCTGTAATAAAATTAGCAGTTGATCCTCTTCAATACTAGAATATTACAAGATACAGTTCCTCTTGTGGAATCTTTGAGTATCTTACACTATTAGAAGACATGGTAGCAAAAGTTGCCTATTTTCTAGATAGAAAGCCAAGGCTGTCCTGGTCTAAGTTACTAGGAGAGCCTCTTATCTGGGTAAACTGGCATATTCACAGCAACATTGTGGTGCAAAAGAGTTTATTCCAGTATTCATACTTGAATCTATATAAAGCTTGAAGAGGCAAAGAGAGAGAGAGAGCTTTCTGATGAAGAAGGCTTCCACTTTATTCACGCTGACAGAGACTGAAGAAAGGAGGGAAGATTGGGAGGCAAGTGCCAGAGAAGCTTGGAGTCCCGGAGCCAGGAAGGCAAGGTTTTCATGACCACTGCTGTCTATGGGGAAAGAGGTGGACAGATCAAGACACTTGTTAGTGAGTTTTTGACTGTGAGGTTTAGCTAGGAAAGAGATGGTCAGAAACTCAGCAGAGTGCTATTTGGATGCTCTAGATTGGAGATAATGTAAAACTCTTTTGCCAGTGAGCTTAAAGGGACAGAAACATGGAGGGTTTCACTGGAAAAGCAGTAGATATCAAGGCTGTTGTTCTATAAGGGGAAAACATGTTCAGAATATGAAGGAAAGAACCAGAGGAAAATGAGGGTGAAGCTACAGTCAGTGTTCTGAGCCAACCTCACAGCTCACGGCCACTGAAAGAAGAAGGTCTCACTCCACCACCCACCGCCTCCTTTCTCTTCTTGGCCAGATGCTGCCTCTTCCTCTGCCCCACTTGCTTTAAATTTACTACTGTAAATTCAGCCAAATAAAAACCTGCAGGAAAAAATCCAAGCTAAGGGCCTCAGAAAGACATTTTCTGTAGGGTTAGTGAGTTTAATTGCCCCGAATAAATATCCAGTGAGCTAGCATTCCTGGGGCTCAATGAGGGAATAGCAGGAGCTGGGGAAAGATGGGGCAACACAAGAGTCCCCTCCCACAACACCGAGAGGCGAGATTGGTTCCATTTCCCTTTGAGATGCCAATCTGAGACATTGCAGAACAGATAAAGAAGGAGATGAAGGTATCTGTTGGGGTCCCTGGGGAAAATGAGTAGGCAGAAGGGGAAGGAATTCAGAAAAAAACTTTTTGACAGCAAAAAGACTGTCCTTCAGCTGGTGGAGAGGCAGGAGCAAGGATAAATTTAGTGAGACATGTAGAAAGGTTTCAATAAGGATAAAGAAGAACAAGCAAATGAATTTGTAAGGCTGCAGGAAGTCAGCCTGGTCATTGAGTCAGTGGAAGTGGTCCTCAGCCCCAAAGGACCACTCTCATGAGGAGTAGAAGTGAAGAGCACACCAGGGACTTGGGTGAGCCAGAAGAGATTTTGCTGTGGGAGAAGGTTGGGGAGAGGGTCCCACATGGGTTAGGCAGAACCAGTAACTCCAATCAGGGAGAGATAGCTGAGAGCATCTAAGTTAACATCTGTGCTGATGGACTCAAAGTTAGGCAAAGGCCGTTTAGGAATTAATGTGAATCAGCAGTGCTGGGTGAAGGTAACAGAGAGGAGTCAACTATGCTGAAGGGAGCCTCAAGAAACCCAAGTGCCCTAAATGTCATATGCAGTGTGTGGGAGGACAGTACTGTGCCGGAAGGTAGTGTGTCAGTGTGAGAACAAAGAAGTTAACAGCAAAGCAATTGCAGTGGCTGGCAGCAAAATACTGATGTTACAAGAAGGGCAGGCATTGACAGTGATCAAAGAGGAGGGAACGACATTGAGAAAGGGGCAGAGGAGATGGCAGAGGGAGAAGAAGGGGTTATGGAATAGAAGCTAGAATGAGAAGGAGAGGCAGACCCAAATTCACTTAATGGTTATGTGAAGGAGCTACAGCATATTTAGCCTTTGGCATATGAGAAGTGACATACATTGCACATAATCCAAGTCTGATCCTCTGACCCCTACTCCTAGACTTTTATCCCTACCTGTTCCATCCATCTTGCTGCCTTTTTTTGTTGCCTGGTCCATCTAAATTTAGGTGGGTATCTGGCTTCTCCATACTGCCTGAGCTTAGGAGGATCTGGGGATCTCCAGGAGTGTCAGCACTATTATTCTCAGCACTGGTGCTTAAATCTGGTAGTGCTCTGCATCAGCCTTTAGCAAGGATCCTTCTGAAGTCCTGGTTCTAAACATGCTTGGTGCAAACTGTCCTTGGGGAAGATCCAGTGAGCCTTTTCCTGAGGCTGTGCGAACTGAAATTTCTCCAAAAGCTTCTATATTTTGACCAAATTTGGGTAGATTGTTCCAAGAACAACAAAACTTCATTCTTTGTCTGAAAGCCATTTCCCTGCTAAATGCAAAGCCCTGTTCCAGCATGTTGGGGCACTGCAGATTTGCCAAAATTAAGTGTCTGCCAAAATTCTGGGCTAAACAATGTTCACTACCCAATCTCACACTTGCAAAGGGTTTTGGATGCATTCTCCTCCATGCTCCTTAGAAAACCTCATCCCGAAGTAGATACTTGGGCATGAAGAAATAGAGGCTGAAAGCTGAAAGTCTTATGAGCAGTAGCATAGATCTTCTGTGGACATCTTCCCAGACATCTTCCCTCAAGGTTTCACTCTGCTTCTGCATGCAGAAGTAGGGCTCTCACATACTGCATCTCTTTCCTTCCAAAATCTGCACCCCAGAGTGCATACTTGTCTTGTTTCAACACCCAGGAGCAGACCCTGCTCCCCCTGAGGCAGTGGTGGCACTGTACAATTTGGCAGGCACACTGGCATAGGCCTGCGAGTTCCCTTCTGAGAACATGCAGAGCTCCTGCGTGTTCCTGACATCAGCTCTCTTGGGTTAGTTCTGTGAGCTGGTGGGGCAGTAGTGGCTTTTGCTGCTATCTCTTACCCTGTATCCACATAATGTCAGAGAACAGCTCACTTCCAAAGCTGGTGATGACAGCATGAAGGCATCTGGCCATGCTTTTGTGTCACTAGTGGGGTATGAGCAGATGGCATACAATGAAGGGAAAGACAGCCCATAAACTTGTGATCTACAATAAGGAAATACAGATGAAAGGTGAAGGAAAACAAGGGAGTTGTTTTCTATTCCCCTTCTCCACTAGGACTAGACACCATGTTTGGACACCCCAGTGGTGAGTGGTACAGGGAGGGGTATTGATGTTATCAAGCCAGAGCAGGCAGCATGAACTGAGACACTGCCTGCCTGCTTAGTGGGAGAAAATGGGACTTATGACTTAGTGCAGCTTCTCCTCTGATTTCGTGGGGGGGGACAAGCTGCTTTGTTATTTAGGTGCCTGAAAGCCAATGCATCAGCAATCCTCCCTCTTGTTTGTAGCATAGTACAGGTAGTGTGGCTGAGGATGAAATAAACATCAAATAAACACCTTTGTTTATGGGCTGCAAATGCTCAGGTGCCCCAGGCCCAGGGTTCATCTGCGCTATATCAGGACATTCCCGACACTTGGCCAGGCCTTGGAGGTGCTTGACCGGGGCAGCACCTTTGGTGCTGAGTGGGACCCTTCTTTTGTAGAAGGGCATTAAATTTGCAGCAAGGAGGAGTCTGAAGCATCAATAGAAGCCCTAACATTTGGTTGTCAGGGCCTCAAATTTCCCTCTGCTGGCCATTCATGGGTGTTGCCCAACACAGCATTTCCCAAAGCACCGCCCTATTCATCTTCCCTGCTCTGGAGGAGGAGAGAAGGTGGAGAGAGGAGGGAGGAATATGTTGTGCCTGGCTGGGGGCCAGGGAAGCTGGTAGGGAACAGGGGGTGTGCAGACAGTAGGGAACAGGGCACCCAGAAGATAGAGAAGAGAAGAAGAAGAAGAAGAAAAGAAGTCACTATGGGCCCTGGGAAAGACAGGGGGAATGGAGGGCAAATGCGGGGTAATGAGAAAGAGAGAAGCTCCAAGAAGCCTCTGAAGAGCACAGCATACCTGGGAAGCCAGCGGTGGGGAGGAGGAATGAGGGACCCCCAGCTCCTTCCTGAGTGAGCAATGGATTTGCTGGCAGAAGTAGCCAAGATATGGCCATATCCAGTGCATTTCCTTCTCTTATCCTGAAGTTCTGGAAGGCAAAGTGGTCGGTTTTTCTGGAGTCAGGTTTATTTGTCTAGACATCTTTCTTTCAGGCAAGGAGCTGGGTGGTCCAGGGAATAAGTGGCCATCATGCCCTGGCTGTTGCTGCAGATGTATCTTGTTTCAGGAAATTCTTCAGCCACACAGGTTCGCAGGGAAATGTGAGGTCCCAGCTGTTGAGACAACTTGGAAGCACCAGAAGATTTTGCTTTTGGACACAGCAGTAGCATAGACACCTTACTTTGCTTTTCCAAACACTTGATGTGTCAAAACAAGTTGGAAAGCCCGTATGGGTATTTTTTGTCTCCTTGTCTGCAACCTCAGTGCACTTAGGCCTGCCACCATAGGATGCAAAAAAAGGGGGAGGTGAAAATGAAGAGGTGATTTCCTCCAGTGCTGTGTGCCATTCCAGCTGTGCTGACTTCCCTTTCTGGCGGTGGGAGAGAATAGTGACTTATTTCTTTGGTCAAGATGTGGTTCCTCTTCCTACTTCACCTGCCATTTGATTGCCAAAGAGTAGTGCTTTAAACATTTGTGAAACAAAAGGGATATCTCAAAATAAGTGTAAAGAAATGCTTTCTTCCTGCTTAACAAGTAATAGCTAGCTAGCTGGAGTAATTTCTTTGCACCTCCCAGCTCTGTGAATCATAGTTATTCATCCCAGAAGGAGACTTGGATCTTTCTGCATGTACTTATCTGTTAAATAACTGAGACATCTCTTGAATGGACCTCATGTTGATATAAATTTCCTTCCTTCAGCTACTGAAATCATGAATCTAAATGTCTGAAAGTATCACTCTCTTGTTGAGTAGAAACCTTTACTTCAGTTGCCTGTGTTTTAGGAAAGGAAATACTTTTTGGAGTGTATGCAGAAGAAACTTTGCTTACGGACAGGCTCCAGTTTGGCAGCAACTCTATATTCCCAGGGCCAGGATATATCTGAGATCTGGTAATAAAATTCTGTTGTTAGATGGCAAAGGACCAGCCTGCTCTGCTGCTCATAAAATCAGGGTATTTTTAAGAAGAGCAAGGGCATATTTTGTAAGAATGAAGACTTTTTTTTAGGACTCCATTAAGCCACTTTAAAAATAGAAAATTTGTGTCAGTGCCCATCATGGCTTGCCACATACTTCCCACTGTGTCCTTCCTTCAGGCCTGCTTCTCTCTTGTTAACTTTTTTCTTTGGTAGCAAAGAACTCTTTTGCTTACATAAAAAAAAAGGAAAAGAAAAAATAGGAAAAAAACCCCAAACAACCAAAACTCCTACATCCCTGGCAGCAGCATTTCCAGTGCCTCATGCATTGCAGTCACCTGGCAGTCCCATCCAAGTGGATACTGTCACTGGCAGCCAAGAAGTGTGATGAGGGATTCCCTGGACCACTTTAAACCTCTCCCGCCCCACGAGCAATCAGCACTCAGCAGCAGTGCAGGCACAGCTTCTTCAGGAGCCAGCTGTTAAAAGAAAAAATAGGAAAAAAAGCACAGGCTGGGAGATTTCCTTGGGATGGGCACCCAGGCTGGGCAGCCTTTTTTAAAAATCTACCAATACTGGTGGGCTGCACTCTCTCTTCCCCCCCAGACCAGGGATCACCTACTGCCCTCCTGTCCTGGACATTCCTATGAACCCTTAGGGGTGGCAGGAGAGGTCGAGGTGCTGTTATTGTCATGTGGTCCTGGGTGGGTTGTGACACTTCAGTAGGGCTCAGGTTGTTTCCAGTTCTGCACCAGGGATGCTTTATTGATGTGTGACCCAGTTTGGCCAAAGGGCTACATTTGTGAGACCATCGTCTGCTCGCCCATTGCCCCCACATTGCCTGGGTGCTCCCCACCAACTGGTTGTCCAGTGATGGGGATCCCTGACCATCTGGTTGGAGTGGCTGTGGAGTGCTGTGAATGTGATCTCTGTCTTGGAAGGGCTGCTGGCAGAGAGATGAGTAAACTACAAGAGTCTGGAAAAAGGAGAAGTTGGTGCAGAGGGAGACGTGAAGGTAGAAGCAGCCAAGAGGCCCACAGGAAACACTTGGAGAAGGAAAGAAAATGAAAAAAACAGAAGAGATGAACAACATAGAAGTGATTTAAAGACACAGAGCCTTGATGAGTTTCAGAATAAGGAAGTTAAAATAACTTCCCAAGGAATATTTTAGCACCAGCCAATATACTTTTTAGGCAGCACTTCTGTTACCCTCACATGGATACAGGCAGCCAAGCTGTCAAAGACTCCCTCTGTAAACCCTGTCCCTGCTACCTGTCACCCCCAGCATGCTGTCCCATCCCTCAAGAACAGTGCCAGTATTCATATTTTCTTGGCTGCTCCTGACAGAATTAGTAAAGATTATCATGCATGGCTCTTTCTGCAGCCTGCTTCATGAAGAAGGCTGTGGCAGACACAGTCTGGGGAAACTGAAGCAGAAGAGATGAATCAACTTGTTCAAGGTTATCCAGGAAGGCAGTGCCAGAACTGAGACCTGAGCCCAGAGGCTGAGCGTCCCCTTGACTGTCCATGGGATCAAAAAAGAACCATAGTTATCGCTTGCAACTTCTTTAATATCTCCAGAGTGCATATAAATGTATATTCCAAGGTGCTTGTATCTGCACTACCAGGGTCTTTATTTAAAACATCTGCTTTGACATTTCCACTTTGAGCCAAAGAAAACATTCCTCTGCTTTGTCTGTGCATTGTCAGCCAGACTTCTGAGCAGATACCTTACCAAAATCCAGCAAATCTTTACTTTAAGTTAATCTGTTCTGAATAACATCCTTTAGCGATAGCTGCCTCTTCTTCCCAAACTAGCATCCTCCCTCAAGGCAAAAACAAACCCTAAACACTTTAATCTTCGTTATTATCATCACTATTATTAGTATTATTATTATTATTTAGTTGGAGTATGTCATAAGGACTTCCCCTTCAGCAACCTCAAGAAGCCTGCTGGCACCTGGTTGGGGATCTGAAGACTATTTACATTCCAGAGGAATTTGCTGGGAAAGTCCAGGACTCTCAGGGCTTTGAACATATCTGAGAAGAGACGGCCTGATTGCCGTAACCTGAGATGGGGCTCTTTGCTCGAGTGTCTGAAGCCCTGGTCCAGTTACAAACCAGCTCTCTGCAAGTTTGACTGACTTGGTCTATACCAATAACAACAATAAAGCAAGTGTGCAGGTGCTGACCAAGCACATCTGGCTACATAGCCTGTGGTGAGAAACCTCAGGTTTGCTGTTTGTTTGCCACTTATTCAACATGACTGTTTTTATTTTACTGCCTGTAGCTGAGATGCTCCATAGTCACAGATATCAAAGGGAAAGAAAATGTTTCATGGTTTTCCCCCACGATCCTGTTAAGAGAATGTGTTACCAAAGCAAAACAATATTCTTACAGATATCGCCCCTGTGATGAAGCAGGACAGACTCAAAGGTGAGTACCTTTGACCACAGGTCATTTCAGACATGGAGAATGCAAGGGCAGCTTCATCAGCTCTCTCATCTGTGCTAGCACCACAGCTGACCTTTTGGCTTCATGTGAGGTAGAGAAAATATCTTTTATTAAAAAAAAAAAGAATGGGTACCAGTCAGTTGCCTTTAAAGCTGGCTCAGAGATTCTCAGCATTGTGAGATTTCTTTTTGGTTCCATGCATGTGCCAGCAGCAGCCAGTCTGGATTCCTACAGGTGTGACATGGGGCCAGAGCCATCATGACACCCAGCACTCTTCTAGATAGGTTTGTGCCACCTCCAATCACCCCAGCCTGGGCTAGGAAAAAAGCTGTAAGGATTTTTAAAGCACTTTCGCTCAACAGTAAAATGAGCACCCAACACTCAAATGAGCCTGAAAATACCTCTGCTGAATGTAACCACGGGGGAAAACAGCTGAAGAATGAGCATGGGTGAATTAAGTGCATTTTCCAGATGTTCAGAGAGGGAGAGATTATTTTGTTAATCCCTATTAATCAAAGGGATGACACTGTTGCTGCTCTGACATTGCACAAGAAGCAGCTGCCTGAGTCCCCATCTAGGACTAAAGCCACGCAGGTGGATGGAGTCAGTTTTGAAGAGCTCTTGCATTACCCCCTGCCCTGCTCTTATGGAGAGGTGGCAGCTCCTGCTCATCCCCACCTTCTTGCTCAGCTCCTACGTCTCTGTGAATGACTTTGCACATGATATTTGCTGTAGAGTTGGGCTTCAATGTGTCCGTCGGACCTCAGCCATGGGGACCCACAGACATCCACAGCCACAGTACAAGTTGAGCAAGTGGTGCTGGCTGGCTCTACAGTTGCAACATGCCTTTTCCAAGTGCCTAGCCAGCACTCGCTACTCTTGTCTCTGCCTCCAAAGGGTCATTTGCTGCTCTGATTTGCTTCAGTCCGGTTCTGATTCCAACAGAGCCTGGGAAAATTTGGGGAACCTCTTACTGAACACAGGCTTTACTTGTCAACCAGATTTCAGCTGTGAGAAACACCCTGTGACTGCCTATTAGAAACTGCACTTAACTCTTTTTCTCCATCTGGATGGCATATAGACAGAAACAGAAGTAAGGAAAATGCTAAGTGAGCAAACAACAAGCCTCCACACAAACGTTTTAATGAGTGCCTAAACAGCAACCCAAACAAGCATTAAAAGCAACTATGCTTGCTGAGGAAGCTGGGTTGTGACGTGGCAGTTGTGACATGACTTTGGATTGGATGTAGAACTAGGAAAAGCACTTTTCATTTTATTTTGCCAAGAGTTTGCTTGCAGATAGTAGTTCCTTGCTAGGAAACATCATCATTTCGGTCTGACACCCTTGGTTACTGTAATTTCTCAGAACAAGTTCAATATGAGCAGTGGGGAGACACCAGATGAACAGTAAGTGATTGCCTGCATCCTCTGTAGCAAGGGCTTCCAGAATCAGGGGTCAGGGTTTCCGGGCTCCATACTAGTTCCCAGTCTGTTTCTGAAGTCACTTTAAAGCCAAATCCTTATGTCAGATATTGAATTCAGACTTGGGAGTGCTCAGGATGGCTGTGCTCTTCCTGGGTATCAAGGAGTCCAGTTATAGGGCAAGCTCCCAGATGAGGGCAGGAAAAACCTAGAGCCCCTCCAGGAGATTTCTGAAGACTCTTGTACCATCTGAGTCTTCCCATCGTTGTGAGAGCTTTGGAAAACTGAAAGTCTTTCAACTTGTCTCCCATCCTCAAAAAAATATAACTCATAAACTTGTCAGAAGCCTACAAATAACCCCTCCCAAACTTGTTGCAGGAGTTAATCAACTCAGCCCTTCTCCACGCTGAACACTCACCTCCCTGCTCAGGAGAAGAGCCAGAGTGCCTCCCAGTGTGCTGGCACTTCTGATATTGCCAGTTGATTTTTCCTAGAAAGACCAGAACTACCAGTATAAGAGCATGGGTATGCCATAAACCAAAGAAAAGTGCTATGTGATCAGTTATCTAAGCAAAGTCTTTTTTGCACAAGATCAGCCACTATAAAGGACTATAAAGGACATATGTGTGCTTACTCTGGAAAAGAAGTGGTTATCTGTGGTAGCATGCTAGGCAGAATGTAATCCCAAAGGCTGTGGGGGGAAAAGGAAGAATGGATCTCAGTGCTTCTCAGTCTACTACCAGTAGATTATCTCAAAGTGGTTAACTTCTCTGTTTGCAGATCCACAGGGAGACTAATGCCTGCATGTGACTGCTTTCTGTTCCCAGTGCTGCCCATTAGCCTGCATTTTGGATATGCAGGTCAGAAAAGGAGGCATTAAACCCAGAGTCCATTTTCTGTCATGCAAAGGTGGGTGACTGTCAAGGGCCATAGTCTCTGACCCACACTCCCAGCTGTGGTGGTTTATAACTTGCACCAATGCCTGTGCCTCTACTCTTCTGGCTTAAGCTAGTGTGCCAGGTGGTAAAGGCTAATAAACCAGCTGTGAACTGCCACAGCAAGGCAACACACTTACACCTGCAGGCCTAGCAGGTTCTCTGGCTTTTCTTGTCAGAGTCTAAAGGATTTTCTGTGCCTGTACTTTGGCCACTCAGATTCACTCTGCTTTTCCCCTAGCATATAACAGTTTCCTTCCTTTTTCTTTTTAATCATCAGGGTGAACAGTTACAGCCTTAGGAATAGTTCTTGTCTCCCACTGCTCTGGTTGCCCTATGGTCATAGATATAATTTCACAGGGCATTTGGAGTTTCATGCTGCCTTGCTGTGCTCCCCAGAAGTTTTGTCACTCATTTCAGCCTGGCATAGGCATAGACCTGTGAGTAACACTGCTCCCATGCACCTCTGTATATGCCAAGAGACTGAAGGACACCGGTCTGTATGTGGGATGGCAGGACTGAACCTGCTTAGAGCTGCAGAGACTTCGGGATACAGCAGTAGCTATTTGTTATATTATGTAGCTCCCAGCCAGTTGCATAAAAAGGCCTTGACATAATGTTTTTGTTTAAAACACTCAGCTGTATAGGAGAGCAAAGATTATGATTTGTTTTCTTAGTAGAATCAGATCTGGAAAAGATGTAGGAAGGGCCATGTGTTTTTTAAAGATTGACCCTCCAGAAAGTGGGGGCTCGGAGAGTTCAAAGGCAAATCTTTTGGCACAACAAAGCACCACTACAAAATCACATTAGTTTTTGTGACTTTGCTGTGAGCCTGCTGGGGAGGGGATTGTGCTTTCAGCCTTGGGTAAATCACTGTCTGTCTCTCTGAAGGCTATTTGTTTGGGCTATGAAGTTATGACTTTGAAAGGAGGGGAAAAAAGCATCTTGGACTTCCCCTTCAATATATCCAGTTTGGCAATAGGCAGTGGAAGTTTGGTACTTCCTTTTATGTCTACAATAGAGCACAAAAGTACGTGGTAAACTCCTCTTTACATTGCAAACAACTTACAGAAAAATAGCAGCATGAATCTGAGGGTGATTTCTCCTGGAGATACTCCAGAAGAGTATAACTCCCATATATTTAGCCACCCACAAGACTCACCGTGAGCCACCAGGGACATTTTCTCTGTGGTCTGTCACACTGACAGAAAGGACCAGGGGATGACTAACCTCATATGAACTGATAGAGGCCTTCTGCTTTAACATATAGCCCTCTGAACATCCCCAAACTAAGAAGTAGCTATTTAAAATCCCATATCTGGAAATGTTCCCAGACTTCCTCAAAAATGTTGAAGGAGGTAAAATTTAAAAGCAGAAGGAATATGTTTTGTTAGGTAAAAAACTGGATACCATCTAATTGTGTTGTAATTCAGTATAGAAGTACTATAATAAAGAATCAAGCAATTTGTTTTAAGACTCAGCATTGTACATCCATGTAAACACAAATTCCATGGCCTTCATGTTGAGCCATTAACATAACTTGCATACTCTCTAATTTCTTACAAGAAACAGACCAAGAAATAGAATCTTTTATTCCTCCCATAGAAAAAAATTTTTAAATCTTAGGAGAGGGAATGTCCTTTTCTTCTTCATATTCCAACCTCTTTCAAAAAGAAAGAAAAAACGTTTGCCCTGTACCTTTGTGCCACTCCTTTTGGCTTGAGCTGCAGATCTGTAGCACTATTTAAATACTGAGTGCTTTTAGTCAGCTTTAGAAGAAGATGAAAACATAACATCTGTTCCAGTGCTTCTTTTGGAGACAATCAGGGTTTTTTTTTTCACATTGTTGAAATTTTGTAGGAAATTTCACACTTAAAGAGTGAAAAGGCATTTGCTTGCCTCATGAATTTCCCCAGTATCCTCATTAGAGGAATAATGTGCAAAAAGTTTTAATGGCCTGTCAGTAACCGATTTCCTTTGTAAAGAATATTTTATAGATATGTTTTGGTTATAAATCCATCTTGTTAGTCTCAACACAAATATGTTTTGATAGCACTAAATGATTGTATTTTCATATAAGTCAAAAAGTCCCCACAGCCCCTGCCTTGCAGAAAAAATAAATTCAATAAGGGACATATATATGTGTGTCCTTTTTGTGTGTGTGAGGATGTCTGAGATCCACATTTAAAAGTCTGTAAACTTTTTGACTCAAAGTTGCCTTGTATTCCAGCCATGACCACACAACCAGTATTATGTTAAATAAACCATGAACTCTTTTTCCTACCACAGTGCAACTTCCATTTTTGGTGCCATCAGAAATGTGGTACTTTTCAGGCAAGGGGATGATCCTAAGAATTTCCCAGAGGAATCTAAGAGGAAATGGAAGGCGTCATAATGACCTTAACCTTATGCTGTTCAAGGCTATGATTAGATCTCATTTGCTTTTTGCTTTCTTTTCTTACCATCAGAAAAGAAAAAGATTCCTGTGTTACTCATTAATAAAAGAAAACATTCTTCTGAGTCATTTTTGGACTAGAATGATGTTTGTGCACTCAATTTTGAACCTTGTGCTTTCCATAAAAGTTTGTGGAAATGTTCAACAGGCCTGGAAATTTTCTTAGATGATGCCAAGGTATTATTACCATGTGTCTCAGGAATACTGGAATTACCCAGCTTTGTGAGTGTCTGCACAGTTTTGTTGAACAATTGCAGGAGATCCCAAGTGTGTCCAGCTGGGACAACCTGGGCATGAAACCATGTGTTTTGAAAGCAGCCTCATTCCTTTGAAGACCAACAGGGAAAATATGTGATGTCTTCTCATTACTATTTGTGTTTTGTCCCCAAATAATCATGCTAACTATGAATGCTAATGCCACTGTCAAGTGCTTTCACTTTCTATGGGCACATCATGCAGTTTTGACCTTTCCTGTGTACCCATGGATAGTTTGTGTGAAGTGGCAGCAGAGAGATAATTGCAGCCCAGTATCAGCCTGATTTTGTTCCTATGAGCAGGGTCAGGAAACAGTGTTAGGGCTCAGGTTTTGACCTGCACATTCAGATTTGTTAGTCGGCAGGCATTGGTAAGGCAGGTGAGACTCGAGCACTGAGTTTGTTGCTATCCATGGTCTCAGTTAACAAGTATGAGCAGATAGCCTTTGCCCCAACTCATATGGCTTGAGAACTGAGGTTGTGTTTATTAATGTCACAAGTTACATTTGATCACAACATCACACAACGTATTAATAAAAGGCTACAAAAATCTGTAACTAAATCTCCAAGTATCTTTGGGAAATAATTTTCCTAGTTCTTTAGAAGTTATGAGTTGCAATACCCATGTTCTTACAACCAATGGTGTTATTAAAATAGATACCTAGCCTGTCTGTGGAGGTAAAGTATAGGGTTTTTTCAAGATAGGAGAATAAGTATATATTTAGGTTTTGTTATTCTAAAAGATATATCATTTTTTTTCATTTGTTAAGGACACGCATGAATATCAAGCTAAGCAGAGGTAAAAGCTCCATGCTCATGAGCTGAAGCAGTAGGTGCTCCAGGGAGAGGACACAGACAACTCTCATATCAGTGGTGCCTTCTGACTGCAAATTGCCAAAAGAAAATTATTTAGTCAAAGCTATTTGTCAAATCCAAATGTCAGATGACTGGCCATAGTCAAGGTGGGCCAATGTGTTTGAAGTGATGTTCACTGTAGACCTAAGAAGTTTTGTAGTGATCTGATGCAATACTGTGTGTGCTGTGGAGGTGGAAGGAAAAGCCAACAAAATGTCAAACATTACTGAGCAGTTTTCGTCTCGGTGGCTCCGTGAACCAGGTGGGGTTTCCATGCATTTAATCTCTCCCTTCTGATCCTCTCTCTGTTTCCACTGCGGTCCTGAAGACTCTGATGGCACCCTTCTGCTGAGGGTCCTGTGACCACAGGGCCACTTCCTTCTCCTTGTTTGGAGATGTCAGGAGAGCAGGCACAAATAAATATGAAAACCCCTGACCCCATAGTGGCCTCCACAGAGTGAGATCCAACTTGTCAGACCCTGCCACCAACTGAGAGCAAGAAAGTGCCCAAACTTCCCGCCCCCTCCTTGTCCACACGCTGTCCCAGTGCCAAGTCACATCCCAGTGTGGTGGTGGATTTCTGGCAGCCCTGAGCCCCAGCGCTGCAGTGGGATTGCCTGGTTTTCATAGCCAAGGGCTCCACAGCCCCTTCCCCGTGCATTACCCTTCTCAGGACAGCCATGGGACAAGCTTTCCCAGGGATGAGCGGGGGACTGAAGCAGTTGCACTCCAGTTCCTGTGTGAGTCTGCATGCCCATGCTAACACTCATTACGTTTCCAGGAACTAGGATCATTTTTCATCAGCGCCTGGAGGTATCCACGTAATTTTAGAAAATACATAGGATCCTCTGCCTCAACTGACCTGATTTTGATTTGTGGATTGGGATTCTTTTTTCTTGTCAGAACTCTTCTGGGGGTTGCAATGCCCAAATTAGGATGAGAAGGCAAAAGGGACAGTGAGTTCCAGTGCTCTTATTTTTTTTTCCTTTTTGGTTATTAATTAGCAGAAGTGAAAAATAGGACTTAAAGAAAATTAGTGACTTTATTTTTTTTTTGGTGGAATATCCATTTAATTAAAAAAAAAAATCAGTTTCTCCCAGAACAACTTGGAGGGAAATTACAAGCTTTGATGGAACTTCTTTTATTGCCTTTAATATTTTTCTTAGAAAACCCTCTTTTTTCTCATTTTGAGTAATTTTGCTTTCTAAGCTCTTCTAAATACAAAAAATATAAAATTCAAGCAGTCTTTTTTTTTTTTCCCAATGAACAGAAACATTCCCATTTGGACTTCTCCCTTCTGTCCTGAAGAAGAAAAAATTTAAATTTATTGAGAATGTTAATGAGATAGGAAAGATACATTCTGCTCTCATAGATACCTGTACATACCCTACCCATGATACCATTTCAGTGTGCAGCAGTGGCACTTCACAGTACCTGTCTGATGTCTTCTTATTTGCTTCAAGCTTAATTCCTCCTTATCTCAAAGGACAGAAATCCACAGACCAAATTTGACCTTGCTGTCATTCTGAATGATGTCATTGTGTCATTGCTGAATTTGGTCCATTATGATTAGAAAGTGTGCTTAGCTGGCAAGGAAATTAGCTGAGCGTATGTACTTAATTTTAAGCATGCTTTTAATGCTATCCCTTTTCAACAAACCACTTAGACACATGCTTAACAGCCCGTGTGCTTGAAGTTAATTAAGTGCCTAATTGCTTTTCTGAAAGTGGGCCTGAATAGGGATGGACTAAAGCAAGTACTTCAGTTCTCAGTCAAATTGCATCCATTTTAGCAGGGCTGTTGAAACAGAACAAGGGGTAATGTTTTTAAATTAAAAGAGGTTCAATATAGATGACATGGAAGGACAAAATTTTTTACAGTGAGGATGTTGAAACACTGGAACAGGTTGCCCAGAGATGTAGTGGGTGCCCCAACCCTGAAAAGTCAGACTGGATGAGACTCTGAGCAACCTGATCTAGTCAAAGATGTCCCTGCTCATTGCAGAGGTGTTGGACTGCATGACCTTGAAAGGTCCCTTTCAACCCAAACTATTGTATGATTCTAAAAAGCAACTGTTTTCCTAGTCCTTCAATTCCCTTTCATCCTTCTTCAATTTATTTAATTCCTCTGACAGCCAACTCATCCCTATGTTTGCTTAACAAAAATCCAACCAATGTGGCCTCTTCATGCTGGCTCTAAGTATACTTGTGCATGGTTGTTATTCAATCCAGAAATCTAGTAATGTGGCATTGATTAGCCTAATGGAGAACTGAGAGAGAAATGTGGTTTCTGAGGTAGTAAAATTCTGTGCCTTGAAATACAAAACACACCACTCAGAACCTGGCTCAGAAGGCCTCTGTGAAACACTAAGTCTTGCCAGGACTCAGGTTTTTGGTGAAATTAAAAAAAAGGGAGCAGAAAATTCAGATTCACCAGAACTTCTCCAGAAGTGTAGCTGCTGGCTTCCCTTTGGTGCCTGCTTGGAGTGAGGCAGAGTGACTTGCTGCCCAGGCATCACTCCCCATGGCACCTCCAAGAAATTTTTGAATACTCCCTGGCCTCTCTGGAAAACTACCTGGGACCTGAGTCCTTGCAAAATGATGAAGTCTCCTCCTCTGTAAAAACCCTATGCTAGTTCCTTGAACAGTGTTTTCTGCTACAGTGGTAACAACCGTCACTACAGCTGCCAGAGAAACTGATGGACCACCAAGAGGACATATGGCATAGCAGACTGAGATGTACCTAGTTCCAGAAGGAGGCAAATGTTAAGATCTATTTTCACAGAAATGCAGTATCTCTAGATACATATAGGCATCTCTAGAAACACAGGCCCACCCGAAGCAGGGATCACAAAGGAACTCTTGTTTCCCTGCACCATGTGCCTCTGTCCCTTGTCTCTGCAAATTGCCCACAGGAAGCTGAGCTGCTGTTCTTGCAGAGACTGCAGTTTTCTTGGACTCTCAGGGTGCACCTTAGAGACCAGGTAGCCCTGGGATTAAATCAGTCCCATGAATAGCTTATTCATGGGTCTGCTAGGGCATGGAGCTCAGTGAGACAAGGTAGAGTCCCTTGACCTCATCAGGCACCGTGTGTCTACAGGCTGTGTTGATGATGATCAACTGTTGAGAAACATCTGCTAGAGCCCAGTTACCAGTAACAGCAATTTGGGGTTCTGCAGTATGGTTAGAGGCTGCTCTGTGTCCCCAGTAAAGTTCAGAGCAACCTGCTCTGACTCTGTACATACCTGGTGCTGGCTCTTTCCAGTGGCTCTATCTGACTGTCATTGCAGCACCTGGAAGGCATCACTCTGACAAATGTAGGCAGGCTGTGGGGATGGGGAGATGTCGCTGGTGTGAGGGTTGCTGGAGGAAGAGCTGCTGCTGCATGTGGCAGTGTGCCACACCATGGCCATCTCGTCCTTACAAACCATAACTCAGTAGTACAAACTCCAGGAAGCCCTGGGAGATGAGTCTGGAGCACCTAAGCACAGCAAGCTGGCCAAGTCTACTCTGCTGTCTGGTCTTGAGTCTCCCAAAGCCATGTGAAGAGCTGCAAGCAGGAGGGTAAGGGGCAGTGTGAGTGTGCTGAGGGTTGCCAGGTGGGAAAGGAGCTACTGTGCCTATTCCTTCATCTAGGTACTTCACTGAAGACATTTGCCTTTCCTCACAGAATGTTCCTGGGCTGAGGAGGCTGGTGCCCCTGGGCTGGATTACTTGGATCCTGCATATGTGCAGTTCCAGAGGTGGATAAAGCATTTCAGAAGGTGTTGGGAAGTGAAGGAAATGGAGTGTGCACACACACGTGTGTGTGTATATGTGCACATAGGGCTTGTTGCTCTGGGCCTCCCTAGGAAATTTGACCCTATTGACCCCTTCTCACTGGGGCAGTGGCCAATGTTTCCAAAGCAGCCAAGGAGCTACTTCTGCCTGTGTTCACATCAATCTCCAGCATTTATAGCAGGGAATATCTTGGGGCCTTGAAGAAAGTGGCACTATTCATGCATGCGCTATCTGATGCATCTCCAAAGGCAGAGGTGACAGGCACTCTGCTTTGGGCTCCTTGGGGACCATGGCAGCCTGCATCCACCCATTCTCCCAAGATAAGTAGGAAAGTTCCCAAGCAAGGGTGAGTGGTTGACACAACCTGAGTGTAGAAAGGAGATCTAAGCCTGAATAGGGTGGTCAGTCCCCAGCACCAACCCTAGAGAGCTCTGCATCTTTACAGCAGCTAGGCTGATAAGGTGGAGCACCCAGCAATGACCAGAGATATACCAGCCAGTGTACTGGATGTCAGCCTTCTGGTTTCTTTCTCACCTGCTCTGTGTGTTGAGCACTCTGATGATATATTGCCTTTTCAGGTTCCTTCCTGAAGCCTGGAAATCCATGAAGGGCCAGGGTAAGTTGACATCCCTGTTTTTACCTACTTGCTCTATACCATGCTGTTCCCCAGCTTGATCCAAAAGATCTGCTGCTTACAGAGAGCATCCCTCAAACCAGATAGGTCTGCATGAGGTTTCCAGCTAGTAGCAGCACGTCTTTCTAGGAAATCATGACTACAGTCAGATAGCTCTATTCAGGCATAGTATTGTAAACAGAGCTCATTCATATCTCTTAGCATACCTAGAACTTGCCTCTTGGACAGCTAGATGTCTCTGATTTGCCATTAAGTCTAAGGACTTAATTCTTGTGTCCTTAACTTCCCAGTTCAGTGTGAGGAAAAGAAAGTGCTGGGAATTCCAGTAGTTACTGGGATGCAGACTTAGTGCCCTCACCAAACTCCTTTATAGACTCAGCCATAAAGTAACACTCAGTTTTACAGCGATCACATGCAGTCTAACTGGGGAGAAGCAATAAGAGCTTGGTTCAGCTGTGGGCTTTGCTTGCAATTATGAAAGACTTCTTTTGGGAGCTAAATGTGTATGTGGTTTTAATAGCTGAAGATTCTCCCAGGAGTTGGAAGGGCCTTTTTTTGTTTCTTTTTTTTACTTCTTTTAATAAAGACAACAGCAGCTGGAAGCATTTCCTTGAAGACAGCCCTTAGTAGTTTTTCTTTTGCTGGGGTTTTGGCTGGGGAGTTGGTGAAAAGGTTTTTCCCACACTACAGGAGAACAAAGCATGTATAGAGTGGTATTTCTGAACAGATTTAAAGGGGTGTTCTGGTTTTATACAACTTCTGAGTTTAACAGAACATAAATATTTTAGTGGCAATTGGTTATTGCACTGCAATGGTCTGACTGCCTCTGCCTTCTGTTAAAAAAGGGAAGCAGATCAGCTTTTCTTTGTAAATACATGCTTTTCTTTACATACAAATGTCACTTAGGAATGAGAACCGGGGTGCAGCCTGGGCTGCCCGGCGGCCCCGCAGAACAGGGAGTGATTGCGCCGCAAGCACAGCCAACCTCCCCAAAACCAAAACTACTCCCAGGTGTCGCCGCCAGGGGGCGCTGCAGGAGCGCAGAGCGCGGCGAGCGCGGGATACGGAATGAGAGATGAGGGGTGCGGGGGGGGATGTAGGAAGGGATGCGGGGAGGGAGGCAGGGTACGAGAAGAGGGATGCGGGATGTAGAGCGAGAGGGGAAGAGACCCCAGGCGGGGTTTTCTCACGGTGCCTGGCAATCTGCTCCTTGACATTGCCTTAAATTGAGGTATTTTTCTTCTCTCTCTCTCTTGAATTCGCGTTGGTTTTTAGAGGTTGGCCTGCTAAACGCCACCCGCAGCAGAGTCGCTGCAGGAGCAGCAGCCCTCGGGAAATTTCAAGCTCTTTGGTGAATTCGAGCTCTATTTTCTACAGAGGAAAATATCACTCCAAACCATGAACCTGTGAGTATGGAAAGAACAACCCCAATCCCCTCAAATAATGACATCAAGGACATTAAGAGTCACAAGTGGCAGCAAACCAAACTAGTTGTTTGACAAGACACTGGGAGCAAGGGCTTCTTATGGGCCTCTTTTCCCCTTCTAAACTGCTTGGCTCTTACAGTCTCTACTCCCCTGCACCAACAATAGGGGTGGTGGGACCTTTCAGTGGGACCCTGAACATCTCTGTGGGTTTTATCTTTTCTCTCTTGAGTGTTCAAGCTGTGTGGTCAGCAAGAAAGAGTTGTCACAGGGTCCATGAAAACTTTCAGCCACATTCATTGCTCAATTGGTTTGTCTGCATCACAAGATCTTGCCAAGGATATGCATGATTTGTGAGAACTGAGCAAAGCACCAAGAGGATTGTTCTGTGCCTTGGAGGTCAGTGCTTGATGTTAAACCCATCCACTTGTATATAAACTGCACTGGTTCAGAGTTTATCTCTTCAGTAATGCTGTGGTCCTATTTTAAGGAAATAGAACAGTATGGAGAATATTCAACTTAGGAAAACCTTTTCTGCATTTCAGAGGCAGGAGAATTTTTCATGTGTGCTTAACGCCAGGGTCAGAGGCTGAGAGGACTTCTGTCCCTTCTTCAGGAGCCAAATTGGATATACTCATGATGTGAATATATTTTTAGTGGCATTATCACAGGTGCACCAGTGTCTCAGCAAGGCAGAGAGGCTGTTTTCAAACTGTTGATGCAAAACAAGCTGAAGCAACAACATCCATCACACTACCAAACTGTCATTCACAAGAAGTATGAAGGCAATTTTTGTTTAGATAAAATTTGCTGGTAAGACAGCAATGAACACGAGGTATTCAACATTCTAATAAAATAGTAATGCTGCAAGCTCAGCGGCTCATGAAACATTTACAATCTACAGCTAGTAAAGTGCAAATAAGAGATTTAAGCACCACTGTTGTTAGATGGATGGAAACCAGTTAGAAGATTAGCGGAAAGATTATTCCACACAGGTTAGAATGAGGTTCATTAAATGCCTCTCAGTTCTGTCATTTGCTGTAGGAGACAGGGAGGGCTGTAGGACTGCACCTGTTGAAGCACAGCTCATCCCCAGTGCCAGCGTTAAGCTGAATGAGCTCTTCTCTTCAGCTTGTTTCTTTTGCTTCTCATGTCTCCCTGCGCCAGGAGTTTGCAGAAGTAGTATTACCAGTGCACTCACAGGTTCCTATTCTTTATATGTGAAACTAATTAGGTACCTGACTTGCAATGGGCTCTGGAGGATAGGATGAATATGAGGACACAGTATACATTCTCTGGTAAGTTCAAAGTAAGCAATGTAATTAAGGAGATTTCACGCACTTCCAACCCAGGTAAAAATTATTCATGAAGCAAATGATTTTATTCACTGCTTGTTTGGTTTTTAACCTTTGATCTGACCCCACTTTATCAAGGACTACAGCAAATTTCAATCACTGCTGTCACACCTAAGTGCTTCTCCATGGATTCTTTGGAGATTGGAGGTTAAAAGAAAGGTGTTGGATAGGACTAGACAGAGAAGGCCTTAGATGTCTTTCTTTGTGTTTCCTGTGTTACTCTAGCTGAGTAATTTTGGTTCTTTTCTAAGCAGTTCTTGTGTAAAATAAGCCAACCTTGCTTTTTGGTCTCTTTGTACAATAGGGCTCATTCAACAGCCTACACTGCTCCTTTTTAATCTGGCTTATGGTTATTAAAATTTGCATTTTAAGAAAAGCCGTGAGGCTTTCTGTACCACTGAATATATGAGTAATTAAGCAAAACACCAAAACTTTTAATCAGTAATTCCCTTCCTCTGCTGAGGGAGAAACATCTTTTTCTCTGTCCAGTGTCCATGAACAATGTAATCCTGTGCAATGACTCTGCCTGTTTAATACTGCATTAATACAGGCAATAGCAATAATGGACTTAGGTGAAACTCTGACCCTGTTGCAGTTAAGAAGTGTTCTTGTTGTAGGCTGTGCCTGTCATTAACTGTAAGATTTCAGTCTGTGTACAGAGATAGATACAATAGTCTCACAAATATTAACACAGGTCTTGACTGACAACAAGAGACATGTCTTCACTGTGTATGGCAACAGAAAATACACAGCAAATTTAATTTCAAAAGTTTGGGTCTAGTATTTTAGGGCTATTCTCAATCTAGAAATACATAGTAATGTTTCTAAAACCTAAATTGGGAACAGGTTTCTTGAGTGTTCTTCCGAGAGTTGAAGAAGGCTCATGGTTTTGGGATGACAGAAAGATGGGGAACTTTTATAATAGGCAAAATGCTTTTTGAAACAAGTGTGGAGCTACTTAAACTCACAGGACATCACTGTTTGAATGGCAGATTAAGTTATTCATGACACTTCTGCAAATAGCTGCAATAAGTGAGGGTGGTTGGGGCTGCTAAATATAAGGGATGGAAGTTTTCTTAAACTATTCAGTTGCCAGCAGTACAAGTGGTACAGGTTGTATCCATACTCACAATGATGAGGCAAACTGGCTGAAGTAAAGCAAACAGATGCACTGAAGCTGGAACAATAATGCAAGGACATTTGGACTTTGGGAGCTTGGAAGTGATTACCAGTTTAATTCCTTTAAGAGAAAGAAATATGGAGAGAAGGATAAAATAACCTACATTCCTGTACCTCTATTCCTGTTGGCTGTAGACTGTGGAAAGCTTAGCATATAGAAGGTCAGTAAACTTTAAATAGATTCTTAGGGCGAAGCTACAGAGATTTTGAAAGTACATTAGGTGAAGTTGTCATTTTAGCACCTCAAAACCAGAACTATTTTAGGGAAGAAGCCTTGGAAATGGACAACATGATGATGGTAAATTCAAGCACTTATCATAGTCAGTGCAGGGATTATAGTGTTCCTCTCATGCTATATTAGCTTGTCATCCTCTTACAAAACATTGCATTAAGAAAATGCAAATAAGAAGGAAACAGGTAAGTGGGAAAACTGAAGCATCTCTGTTATTTAAAAACAGTAAAGAACTGAGCTGAATTTCATTCCTGTTGTTGAAAAGTAACTGTAATGAAAAGTGAAATGAAAACATGAATGATGTTTTAAATAAAAAAAATTATTTTTAAAGATAATTTTTACTTAATTTTTAAAAGTTTTAAAAAATCATGTTGTATTTGTTGCTGTGTTTTCAGTTTTCATTGAAAAAATGAAAGACATTTTTCTCAATAAGTAGTGTGGATGAAAATATGCAAAATATCCAGCAAATTTTTTGTAGTGTTGTGGAAAACAAGTCTTATGGCAAATTCTATTAACCAGATTAGGTCAGAGCAATTAGAAAGCTAAAGTCAATTATTAGAGCTGCCTGTTTGTTAAGTCTGTGTTACAATTACAACATCTCCTGATCTAATCCCAGCAGCTTTTTTTCCAGTTTTTCCTGAACATAGAACAATTTGGATAAAACTGAGTATGTCTCTCCTGCTTTCAAAATTCAAGCTAGGTGTCACCTCACACTGTGTAGCTCTACCAGTACCATGATTTCTAGCACCAAGTTTTCTGCAGAAGGCATTGATAGAAATGTCTTTACTTTCTGAACTCCCAAATCACTTTGGAAGCTGGGACTGATAAATCTAAATCCTCAAATTGAGGAAAGTAAAACTGAGTACCTTTAATGATGTTTCTTTACCTATTGGAGATTGTCTCTTGTTATGGGAGGCTCCTAGAGCTCCTGTGTATTGATCTCAATGAAAGCAAACAAGCTTCTCCTCTGCAGGACTATTTCTTGGTGGCTTCACTTCCAAACTTCTGGAGGAGAGCAATGAAGATTACTTTTTAACTTTCCACATTTTAAATCATGCAAAACTATTCCAGAATTTAAAGGCAATGATGCTGAAACAAGAATAGGCTGAATATGAGGAAGAATTTCTTTACTGTATGGGTGATTGTGCGCTGGAACAGATTGCCCAGAGCAGGTGTGGAGTCTCCCTTACTGGAGATATTCAAGAGCCATCTGGATGCAATCCTGTGCCATGTGCTCTAGGATGACCCTGCGTGATCAGGGAGTTTGGACCAGATGACCCACTGTGGTCTCTTCCAACCTCACCTGTTCTGTTATTCTGCATCACAGGGACCAGTCCCATGAAGGACTACTTCAGAATCACAGAAACACTTCACAAGGATTTCCAAGGAAAACTCTGTGTATGGACTCCAAATGCTTCACATTTCTTTGGGCTCACTTTGAAATCTGATAGCCAAACCATAAAACTTTATCTCATGCTCTTAACTATTATTGTTCCTGCTAACAATGTTATTGGTATTAATAGTAACAAACTTCTGGCATAGGATGTGTCAAAGTAACTCTAATTTCACCTCATGAGAAGCTTATACGGCTTGCTTTTAAACAAATGATATTTTGGTCAGTCACTAAAGTGAGCATGCATAAAGGCTACCTTTAAAAGCAGAATGTTGTCAGCATATGGCAGAGAGAGTTTGTTTACTCTGCTTGGGGAAAGTGTGCTACCTGTGTAATTATTTCCTTAGTGAGTCTGCATAAAACTTCTATTGCATTTACTTCAACACAAAACATTTTCTATATTTCATGTCATGAGTAGGAATGAAAATGAAGATAGTTCATCAATGCTGATATGTGATATAAAAAGAGCTGAGAAGCCAAGGGTATGAGAGTGCATAAAAATGTTTTGTGTCCTGACCAGTACATTGCTTAAAAAAAATTTTACAATCAGCCCCAATTGTTCATTCTTCCCATGCAGAAGATACTCACATATTCATTTTTAAAAGGGCAAATCAACCATAATTCAGTTTATAAACTGTGAAGCTGGTTGTGAATGTCTGGATGAATATTCATTAGAATCTCTTAATCTGCCATCGACTGTGATTCATTAGGCATATGTAAATATCACTCACTTTAATTGCCCCTAAACTGACTTAACATAATATTGTCATTAGCAAATTATTAGTTATTTGTGTAACTAATGGTACATTATGGTCTACACGTTAAATCACCAAATATATGATTACAATTATGATGATGTTTTATGCTGGGTGCTTTGTAAACTATTTGATGAAATATAATGGAGCCAAATCAAATCTGGTATGTTAATAGGACAGTTGTGAAACTTTATTATTATATCTCTACACCTTGGTGACTGCTGTAATATGTGAGCCTTTACCCCACCCCATGCTTCAATGGATTGTGGATTGCCTTTACTTCCCATGCTTGGCATGACATTCCCGTGCCTGCTTACCCCTTGTTTTACCTAATGAACTCAGTTCCAATTAATTGTTGGTGAAAGTTTCCTAGGTTGCTGTGGTTAGACCTTTTCACTGAAAGGCCAGGGGGAGGGAGCAGAGAATATCAGCTTTGCAGCATGGAGTGTTAATGGGCCTTGCTGAGGAGTGCTGATGTTGAGGTAGCTGTGCCTGTAACCTGCTGATTTTTCTCTAATCTATTAGTGTATCCTAGGGTTTTGTATTTTCCCTGCCTCTTAACTCACTGACTCCTACTCACTTGTGTGATGAGAAGTCTTGCCCAGATTGTTTGACACACCTACTTTCCAGTGTTTCCAATAGTTATGCACTGAGCAAGCAGCTTTTAAGATGACAAAGTTATGGTGGTGAAGCCTTCAATTAGTGCTGTTAAAAGGATTTTAATTACAAGGCTAATGATGACTGGAATATGTTTGTGCAAAAGGGATGAATGGTATCCTCAAAGGCTTTTAGTGAGTCTTGTGTCTACATGCGAATGTATTTATGAGCGTGTTAATGTTTTATAGACCCAGGAAGTTAAGAAAGGGCTGGTTCCCATTGCCACATATTTATTCAAGATGCATTTAATATGTCAGTTACTTTATTTCTTTAAAAAGAGCTTATTAAGGCACATTTACGAGGAACTAATTAAAATGTAACAAACACAGATCTGTTCACAAATTCATATGAGGCCTCTGAAGGAATATCTAGCATCATCAAGTGGTTCTCCAGTCGTTCCTGTCAGCCATGCTGCTCTGCCTGGGACCTTGCAGCTCAGGTGCTGCAAATAGAACTGTACTTGCCGTCAGTAATGTGGAGGCAACTTCTACCAGCTATACGTAGAGTCTACCAACCAAACAAGACACTTAACTGGAAGTTGAATAGGTGCAGATGTCATGAATGTTGAGGAAACTTTTTCACTGAGTTCAAAATACTTCAGGACAGATGCAAAACATCACATGTTAAAAAAATGAACAAAGGCACGAAAAACAGATGTTGATGATGCAAAATGAAACTATTGTATTGGAAACCTGGTTCAAAAGGCTTATTTATTTGCAGTGCTGACTAACCTAAAGCTGTGGCTTTCCACTGATTTAGCTAAAACAGTGCAAAAAACATATGGAACTGATTTTGATGTGACCTAGATTGTAATGATTTGTCTTAATTCAGTTAGAAGCAGATTTATGCTAAACCACAGGAAAAAAACCAAAACCAAAAAACAACAAACATTTTGAAAAATCACATGGGATTGTGTAAGTAAAAGTACATAAAAGTAAAAAAACTAACATGGGGTTGTGTACTAATTTAATGGAAATAGCCCATATTCTTCTGCAGACATTTCCTAAAATTTGCTGTTGTCAGGTCTGATGCCACTCCCACATGTAGAACAGACCTTTGGAGGTAATCAGGAGAGTTCAGATGCTGTTCAGTGGGTATTTTCAAGAAACTCACGGCAAGTTAACTGCAGAATAATTCACATAAATTATTGTCTGGGTAATTTTGAATAATGAATCAAGCAGGAAAAAAGGACACATTATTACATAATTTGTTCTATGCTAACAGAAACATTAATAATGCCCAATAAGGGTAAAATAAATTGCACTTAGAGATTATTTAGCCCTATCTCAAACCTCACTGAAGGCAGCACGGACGGTCCTCTGGATATGGTATGGGCAGAATACGAAAGAGAGAGAGAAGCAGAAGATGGGCTGGGAGATGGGTTGTGGGTAACAAATCTCTTTCCAAGCCAGATATAAATGTCAATGGGTGATGAGCTCTGCAGGGAGGGCAGCTGGCAAGCTAACGTCCAATTCTGTCATTTGAACACCCCATTCCAATATCCACTGAGCTCTGCAGACTGACTCTATGATTTTGGGAGCTTGCTTCCGAGAGTTGGAAGCTTTTGAAGGGTGGAAGAGGAGGAAAGGAAGAAATGACCCTTGGGATCATCTGTGGTGCTGTGATGCAGGATTCCAGACCTGCTTCTAGCTCTGTCACTGCAGTGCTGGAAAACCATGGATGGATCAGACTTTGCTGCTTCTTCTGTAAAGCAGAGATAGTGGTGGGAAAGAGGCACAGGCTTGCTTGAGAGATTCCAGTCAACTGCTGTGAACTGTACATCTGAAATAATCTGTTTTAACTTTTTTTTGTGGATGGTTTTCTTCCTTCATGGATGATTTTGTAGATCTGCAGCCATACCAGCAGTCGCATTGGTGCCACAGAGGAGGGAGAGTTTTAACAGCATGAGGGCAGGGACTGAAATCTCTTTCAGGAAAGGTACGTAGGGCTACTTTGTGGGAGGCCTACTTAATCAAGAGCTCAGATAAAAGTGAAGCGACTGTGGCTGAATTCACATGTAGGGCAAGAAATTTGCATTGATGTTAGTTGTTAATTCAAAAGGAAAACAAAGATAAGATGGTTTAGTTATGTTAGAATGTTTGAGTTGCTTGTTAGAATTTTTTCTGGTTAGTAAACCACCTGCCAGATTAAAATGTAATAACAATAAAAATCCCATAGTGAGATGATTAAATACAATGTAAGGTTGATTCGAAATATGAGTGCTTGCAACACCAGCA
This sequence comes from Calyptomena viridis, assembly GCA_013390005.1. Taxonomy (NCBI): domain Eukaryota; kingdom Metazoa; phylum Chordata; class Aves; order Passeriformes; family Eurylaimidae; genus Calyptomena; species Calyptomena viridis. Next base: position 163,088 of record WEIV01031239.1, on the reverse strand, counting down.
AAAGGTACACACCTGAAAAGTGTACTTAACAGTAAGAAGAAAAATGTCTGGGAAACAAATGTGTAAAATAGACACCCTAAAACATAAACAGCTTGCTGAAAAAGGAGTGTTAAAAAAAATTTTCCTGGAGTGATGCAATGTGTTGCCAGATTCCTAGAGTTATGGGGTTGGGTTACAAAGATAAGCAAGATGCTTTGAAGGAAAGCAATCCCTCTGATCCAGGTACCAGCAGTACATTAGCTCTGCCTCTTGCTTTTGCTGAGGAAGGCATGTGAGCTTCTGCAGTAAGTTCAGGTTTTGTGGCAAACATAATCTTGCTCATCCACTTGCTCCTGAGGGAATAATATTCATAAGACATTATTTATGGCCAGAAGGCAGGGCTATCTGGATGTGCTGAGAGAGGTTTGAAAGGCTTAAGCAGATTCTTACTCTGACCTCCTGTACACAGGCAGGAGATGGAAGTTCTTGTTGACCAACTCCTCCCCTCTCAACTGTCTCTGCTTCACTTGGAAAAAGAGGCCGGGTTTGAACTCTTAGAAGGTACTGGTAAACCTTCAAAAGCATGAAAATATGTTCTACCTTGCCATTGTGTTTGGGGCACACCTGCAGGAACCCACTTGCCATTGTCCCTTTCACACATCAGTGCTGACACCACCAGGTGCTCCTTGGAGATGCTTCCTTCCTTCTTGGAGGAAATTTTACAGTCATTACAGAAAGTGAATATAGAAGTCCCTTGGAGGAGGATGTATCTCACTTATATCACTATGCATATGCATAGACTGGATCTGACCACATTAGTAGTGACAATGTCTCAGATATCTAGAGACAGATAAGTTTGTGTCCTGTGTAGAGGTATGGACAATTATGGGTGGGGAGAGAGTTGTGGGAAAGAGGAAGAGACCAAATAATTAAAGAAGTCTTAATTTGCTTTGGATGCTCACTATGATGGGCATCTGCCTTGAGGTGTCTTGAGGCACTTGAACAGTCCTCAAAGTTAACTCACACTATTTCAGTACATGCCAACCCAAGCCAAGCGCCATGTACACACAGCCCAGAATTTCAACTTGTTCTCTCCTAATTCTTGTATCAGGGCTTGCAAAGGGCTCTTCTGTTAAACCAGGGGTCTCCCCATGTCCTGCAACAGAGACTTTGACCCCCAAATCTCTATGGGACTTATAAAAACCCCTTAGACTGTTCCAGTCACATCCTTGGTTTATATGTTCCTGGCAAGATGAGAAACCATGCTTCCTGCTGTTACACAGGAAAAAGATCCAGCTTCTAGGCTCTGTTTTGTGGGAAAAGTATTTGACCTTCATTTCTCCTGTTGCATGTAGCATTTTGTAATATTGCACTACATGGGGTGAAATGGCCTGTATTAAGCATAATCTTAAAATATGGGCAAAACTAAGAAATTAACATATGGATTGAAAGCATGTCTGGGGAAACTGCTGCAGTTAATGGAGAAGACATGGGGTGAATACCTGACCACATGTTAAAGACCTGCTGATGCTTTCAGTCCTTGGCAAGCAGCTGGCAGAACACAGAGGGGAACTGCTAGGGCTGCTGAGAGCGGTGCTAATTGTTGGGGTTTGCAGGGTGACTCTGGCTTCAAAGCAGCTCTCCAAAGCCAGCTTCTGAAGGTGCAAAATCAGGACAATAATATGTTCTTGCTTTTGTCAAGCATCTTTCAGAACCATGGGTTGAAACTGCTCATTGTTATAATTGTTCTTTTTGTTAGTACACATGCATAAATATCTAACTACAGGTTGTTTTTAATGATGAATACTTGAACTGTCAACACAATGGCTGTAGTACTCTCTACAGAACTTGCTGTTATTCTAAGAAATCAAGACATGCCCATCATAGAAAATTTGTTCCAAGGTTCCAAGACTTATGAAGACATCTTTTAGGAGTCAAGTTTGCAGGCCTTACAGATTGATTACCTTGTCTGATCAGATAGGATGAGGGCTCTGTGTGTGCAGGGAGTTTGAATCACAGAAAATCAAAATCCATTGTTTCAATACATTCAAACCGTAATTGCTGCAGATTAGAATTCAGCAGAGAACTTTGCATAATGCCAAGAGATGACCTTTTTCTGGGGTGCTCTCCTGCAATTGTTGGGACCTTGTAACAAATGCCTAGTGCCATTTGACGAAGGAATGACATATCTCTGATATGCAAATTTTTACAGCGCAGCAATTAAGCGGTTTAGAATTTTACGACAGTGTTTGGGCTTTATACAACAAAAAAAGGGCCAATAAAGGGCCGTGATGGATGGGCTAATCCCCACTGGAAATATACCATGTAATCTCATGGAGACAATGCATTATGGATAGCACCGTGATTATTGGTGGTTAATATCTCCCCCTCCTCCCCTACCCCCTCCCCTCCACACAGCCTCCCCCTTCCCTGCTCACCACCCGATGAAAACTGCATGGCTGCCACATTGTCGGGGGCACAGGCCTGGGATACAGATGGGAAAGTTGGGCCATTGCAATCTGCTGCACGCACGGACAACAGTGAAAAGGGGGCTTGCAGTGAGGCAGCTTGTCAGCAGGGGACAGGGCTGGGGTCCATATGCCTCTCTTCTTCTCCCTTCTGTCGCCGAGTCTGCTGCTGCATCCTGCTGTCGGGGGACACTTTAATGATGAACATGTTTTAAACAGTTTTGCTTACCTAGAGACAGCTTTTCAGGGAAGGGGAGCTTAATTAGACGTCTTCCACTGATTTGATGGGTTGTATTTTTCTGCAGGTCTGCGGGTCCATCCACTGCCCTCCCCGCTGCAGCTGGGCACTGAGTGCAGCTGTGGTCCTTGTGTCTGGCCATCCTCTGCCTGCCACAAAGGGCACATCACTTCTACTCCGCATGTCTCTGGCTGGCCATCGCTCTCCTCACTGCTTGCAGCTCTTATCTGAAATCTACTGCAGAGTTGGCGGAGGTGTTTGTAGCAAGTGTGTACTTCACATGCAGAATTTGCAGTTTCTAGCAAGGTGAGAGAGCTGTGATTTGGTCTGATCTTGAAGTGGGAGGATGTCTGCTTTGGACACATGATAGCAAGACAAGTCTTGGGAATTTTAACCCTGTTTCTAAAAATGGCTTGTAAAATTAAAAGAAAAAAACATCTATGACTTCTGTTTGGAGTGCCGAAGTAAAGTAACCTAAAGCTTCAAGTCACTGTCTTGCTATTTGTTCAGTATCTTAAAAAGTCAAATTAAGCTTGTTGTTTATCTTCTTTTTTCTGTCATCTTTTATACCCTTGGTTAGAGCTGCTACTGCAGTACTTTTTTGGGGGAGAAGAGAATAGGGGACTGGGAAAAACAGATTTAGTTGTTTATTTGAAGTGTTTCTTAGGTGATTCTTACTTAGGAATTCCATCACTGTGTATTTTTTGGCCAAAGTTAATGAAAGATTAATTTTTCAAAAAGAAAAATACTGACCTGGCTGCCCTTACTGTGGAAAACCCCTTGGCAGTGGGGTTCTAGGAAGCAAAAGCAGCACAGGGATTCCCAGGCAGGGATGTTTAAACTAGCAAGCCTGTGGGGCAGGGGGAAGGGATGGGAAGTAGGTTTGTTAGAACAAATACAGTCTCTCCAACAACACCAGGGCCTTCCACCAAGTCTAATCAAACCCTAGGAACTACAGAAAGCAGAACAGTTTGTGTGGAAGAAATTGTTTCACTAGCTCTGATTTCCCATAAGCTCTTCTTAAGGTCCTTTCCCTAGCAATATGAGCCCTCATACAAAGAAATCTACTGTTCCCTCACCCCTGCCATTAGGCTAAGATGGGCCTGAGCAAGCTTTATGGTGTGTCCCCCTTCTTTAGGCTCTCAGAAGTACATCTTTTCTAAGCTTTCCTTGCCCTCTCCCTGACTACTTCAGTGAATAAAGTATTGAGTACAATAGCTGAAATAAACAGCTGGATGGACAGATGGATAAACTGGATGGAGGGATATGCAGAGAGACAGGCAGACAGATTTTGTTGGGAAGTAGGTATGGACATGGATTTTAACTATCAAACACGTCCTTTGCTAGGCTGGGAAGAGTCAGCAAGAATTGTCCTGCTTCAAATCTCAGACCACAAACTGTAGCCTTCCCCTGTCAGGGCTTGCCGAGGGGTGAGGTACCCCTGCACTCCCCAGGGGATGGCTGAGGGAAACGGAGGATGAAAAAGGTGCTGGCGGCTCTCCATGGTTACATATAATATAAGTTTATTCACTCCAGAGGCAACAGGCCACCTGGAGGGTCCAAGCTTATGTGGGATAACCAAGGAAAGAGCCCTTCCCATTTCCGGCCCCTGGTTCTTATAGGGGCTCCAGCCAATGGGAAGGGAGGACAAGGGGAGGGACAAACCATCTGGGGTGGGGGGTAGGGGACATCATAACAGAACATACCAAGTAACAGAACAATAATATACAGTGAGAAACACATTGCAACAACAAACGAAGCTAAAATACTTCTGAACCCAGCACAATGGGCTAATTCTATTCTTGAGAAACACAATATTGTGTGTCCTGGTTTCAGCCAGGATGGAGTTAATTTTTTGCAGTAGCTGGGAGGGGGTGTGGCTGAAGGGACATGGCTGATGGGCCAGGACCCAGGTGTTATTCTGTACCACCTGGGTCATTGCTAGGGGCGAACGAGTGGAAGGGACTCTCACTTTGGAAAAGGAAGAGTTCCTTTCCTTTTGCTCTCGAGAGAAAACGTGGCAGGAAGAGACGATTGATATTGTTGAGGGCTCTAAATTGCTGTGTAAACTGTAAATCCGTGTAAATTGCTTCTTTGTCTTATACCTTTTCTTATTAATATTGTTGCTGTTACTGTTTCTTTTATTACCTCATTGTTGTTTTCAGTAAATCATTCTTATCTCAATCCGTGATCTTTGCCTTTTGAGCTTCCAACTGGAGGAGGAGTGAGTGGCTGCAGGGGTTTTAGCAGGACCACTAAATTGGAGAATGCCATTCTTAAACCATGACATTGTGTCATGCAGCAACTTTATTACAGGATGTGCCAAAATAAAAATCCTGCATAGCTGGTAGATAACAAGTTGGCAGGTATAAATTTGAAGTCCTTGAAACATTGGGCTTTTGTGGTCTTTTTAATATTGTCTTTTTCTGCAAGGTGAAAAATTTATTTCCTGAAAGGGTCAATTTCTCTCTACAACATGATGTAGGTGATCAAAGGAAAGAGAGCATTTCTTAGCAGTGAGTCTGTCTGGCTTTGAAGGAGTGACATAAAAGAAGTGAGACAGTTCTTATAATCTTCATGTATTGAAATATGGCAGAACATACAGAAGTGCAGTCCCTTGTAGGACAGACAAGAGGCTGTGCCAGGAGAAGGATGAGTAAACCATCTAAGTAGTAATTTCCACTTTGTCCTTTTCATCCCTGAGAGGAAGAGCCCCTTCACAAAGCGTTGCAGTTCTTATAGATGGGGAAGAGGACCCTTGGCAGATTAGTCACTTTGTCCTTGGGAAATTTTGGCCATGCTGTTTCCCTCAATCTGCTCACCCAGACAAGTTCCTATTTGACAAATACCTAATCTAGTCTTTACCTGAGTCAAGATAATTCTCTGCATCTTTCTCACTTATTACAACCCAGTGTCCAGTTCCTCATAAGAGGGATAACTGACCACCTGGCATGGTCACCACTTGCTACTATTTGCCACCTCAGCATTCCCACAATAGTGACTGAAAACTAGTGAGGACTAAGAGCAATTACATATCTCTGATTTCAGGTTCTGAATGGTGATGGAAGAACTTGGGATTAGTTGGTGTTCAGTAAAAATAGTTAATGGCACCCAGGTCATGCTGTTGAGGGGAAGCTTTCCCCTTGCTGCCATCCATGTGTGGGTACAAGCAAATGTTTGTGTTGGCAGTGTGATATAGCTTTATTGATTGTAGCAGTAAGGGATGCAAGATGATGGTTGGTACTTGTTTACAGTAAGTACCTAACAGTACTAACCAGGGAATCCCAGACAGCACTAACTTGGAGACATCTTTAAGGATGGTGACAAAAATGACAACATTAATATCTCCTGTTACAAAATGGCAACAGAAACATTGAATGCCTTAAGAAGAAAAAAATGCTGTCCAGACCCTGGGCTCCCTCTGCTGCTTGGCAACTTCTGTGAAACTTTTGCATTAGGACTTGAATACCTAGAGCAGAGAAATGTTGAGCTACCATGTGTGAACCTCAAGGAAAAATCATCTTTTACTTAGTCTAAACAGAAGTGGAATGACCCAAATTATGGATTATTTGGAACCAGACAGATATCTTAATGAATTTAATGGAAAGTTTTTCCCAAAGTGTCAAGACTGTTCATGGAGTGAAAAACCATTACTTACAAGGTGTGACAGCTATTGTCATTCAAGCCCCAAACCCAAGGTCAAGTTTCCTGAAGATTTTGCTAAGGTTAAAAGCTTTCAAAGTAGCTTTTGTTTTCAAAGTTAAGGTGATCCAGTCATGTAAATTATCTGAAGTCATTGCATGATATTGTCTCTTCTTTTTGCTTTAAACTCTCTTGAAAGACAACTATAAATTAAATAATTTCCAAACATTAAATAATTTCCAAAGAGTACTTTGAAAACCACAGCAACCACAAGTCACAGGTCATGAAATGTTGTGTACCATTACAAAAAGGGGATATTGCTCAATTTGATCATCTTCATGTAATAAACCTTAATATACATACAAATTTTGAGCGAATGCTAGATATTAATTCCCGTGATGGTGGTGGCAGAGAAACTGTTTTCATGGTCTCGAATAACAGCAAGATATATAGGTGAAATGGGTTAGACGGATCAGACCTGGGACAATTTCAGTTCCTCAAGCCAAATGAAGTATTTCCTATTTGCATTATGAGCAATATAATTTTAACTCTAAGTGTTATCACAAAACAATATCAGTGCTGTCTTTCAAACCTCTGTCATTCCAGTGCCTGAAGTATTGTGCTGGCACATAGAAGTGTGTTGCACTTTTTTGAGGACCACAAATGTGGACTAGACTGATCACCAGCTCCTTCTACTTCTAAGGCAGCAAAGAAGGTGGTTATCATGAAAAGAGATTGAACATAAATCAGATTGTTTTCTCAGTGCAGTTAATTTTTATTAAGGGCTGCTACAGTGTTACACCAGAGGCTCCCACTCTGAGAATAACAAAAGTCTAAAAGAAAACTTAGAACAGAAGATCAAAATGTCTGAGGCTTTCCAGATCCCAGAGATTATAAATAATACATTTTGGTTTAGCAATAAGCAAAAAATAAGCATGAAGAAAGCTATGATGAGGCTGGGTTGATAACACCTCTTTCTGTAATGGAAAGAAAGATGGCAAATTTAGCACTAACCAAATAGTTTGTTCTCCCAGAATGGTATGGAATATGCATGACTTCGCATGGATGTCATTATCTTGGGATCTGCCTAAAAACTTGTCAAAACGATGATACGAATAAAAACAATATCTACAGTTACAAAGACAAAAATTGACATAATTATGAGTTTCTAATTCAAAACATAAATTAACCTATAAATCACTTCAACTGCAAAATAGCAAGTGGGTTATTCCTCTGTCTCCAGGCCTTTTTTTCTGCCTTTGTTGTGTAAGAGGGGATAGTGGGTCATAGTATTCACCAGTTTTACCCAGTTTGATACTTTTATATGCACGCCTTGGTCAAATTTGGATATGTTCCTCTTTCATATCTGTATGTTGTTCTGAAAAACAAATCAATAATTTTAACATCCTGGTGATTTAGAGCAGAATATTACAAGTATCTGATTCTGATCACTCAAAGACTTGAATACTACCTAATATGTATGTATTAGGGGAAAAAAAACAAACAGATTGGTGGTGATTTTTATCTGTGCGAAAATGGAGCTTTTAGCTATGACATTGCATCAGAAATGCAATTTTCTTGTTTCCTCTTTCCTGCGTCAGGTTTTCTTTTGTGTTATGTTTGGGTTATAATGTAATTATATTCGCAAAGGTACTGTGGGATTTTAATTACAGATAAGAAGAAAACTTCATTGAAAGCCAACAAACTTCATTATATTTTTAATCCATTTTTCATGTCTCTGGATCACTTCATGTGTCTGGAGTCAGTGCTGCTGACTTCCATCTTCCACAGTGAAGGGAAACCAAATTATGGTTAGGATTATGGATGAGACAACCAACTAGGGAAAAGGGACAAAACTCATGTGAAGACAGAGTTTTAGCTCAGTTAAATTCCCACGTTTCACACTAGCATCACATGTAAGCTGGGATGAAAAGGATACAGTAGGGTTGGTTTTTTTTTTCCAGAAAAAAACACTAAGGCACAGTGAGGTGAGTTAGCCACAAGATGTGGAAGTTGAATTGGATGTCAGCATCCTGTAGGAAAGCGAGGCCAGCTGAGAGAGGCTTATCTGTGGCGCTCAGATTGCTTTACTTCTGAGTATGTGCAGCCGCACGATGATTTAAAGCCCTCAGATTTATGCACTCTAATTTCTCGCACTTCGTTAATTTGTCTCATGTTCGTGAACGTCCTGGGCTCTGCCGCGCTTAAACGGCCCATTTTTCTCTACCTTAGTCACGGCCGGGTGACAGTCGCGGTGGCAGAGTGACAGCGAGGCAGGCGGTGATGGATGGCAGGAAAGAGATGCGAGGGGAGAAGGACAGGGGAGTGCTCTCCTGGTAGGAAGGCGGGGGAGCGCTGCTCCCGTACCCCCCGCTTCCACCTGGGGGGACCCTGCAAGGGAGGTGTCCCCCGGGGGTGCTGTGTCTGTGGCGAGGCCGTGAGCCACTGCAGTCAATAGATGGCACTGCTTGGTTTGGTGTTACAGTTCTGCGGGATTGGGAAGAAAAGGCGGGAAGCTGCGGGAGTTGGCAGTTTAGACAGGCTCGGCTCTATCTTCTCGGACTTTATTGAAGTAGCTGCTATTAAAACAAAGGGACAAAGGTCACCCCGCTTCCCACCCCTCAAAGGGATTGGTTTCCTCCCCATAGCAGCCGGAGTAGGGCAGCCTGGGGTGGGTGACAGCCTCTTTTCCTCCTTTCCCCGCTGCACAGGTAAACCCACTGTTTACCTATTTGAAAACGCTCCCTGTTTGAAAGCTCCCTGTTTGAAAACGGCTTCTGTTCTCTCGCGAGTTGATCCGCTGGGAAGTGGGGAGAGTACGACGGGTCCCAAGGATTGATCCAGGATTTGTGACTGCCATCGGGTGTCTGGACACAGGAGCGGGCCAGCTGGGCGTGTGCGCAGACTTGTGAGCTGTTAATAGCCCGTCGCAGTATATGTGACGTCCTTGGTCCATCCGAGAAGGCTTGCCCCTGTCCTGAATCCACCCAGGATACTGAAAATGGATAGAACATCTGCAGAGTGTCCACATTTAGTTTTTGCTTTGAAAGAGCTTTGCAAAATACCAAGTCAAAAAAGCCTGTAAGAGTGGAACAAATATTTGAGGTCGCCAAAGAAACTAAGAAGGGTCTTCAAATACCAGGCGACTTCCATTATTAACCCAAATAATCAAGGACTTGTAACCTCCATTAGCACAGCCCAGCGTACTACACCCAGCTCACATGGCTGTGAAACTTTTCCCTACCTCACTATGGCTACACCCATCCTTGCTAATTTTTGTTTGGCCATGTTTCTCATGGCTAAAAGTGTCTTTTTTTAAATGGATACATTCCCTAAACCTCACTTCTCCCATCATTAGTACGGGTAGGCATAGTATGATGAAGTAATATTTACTGAAAAAATTCAAGCAAAATGAATTTGGAAAAAGCATCCAGCTTAGACAGTGACTGATTTTTAAACCTGTATTTATATGTTATACAGCAGGGACCTGCTTCCAGTCTGTTTATACTCATTTGTAGATGTTATTAATTAGCAAATATATTAATGCCATTCAACAAATCACTTGTGCCAGGGACTAAATGCATTCAACACCATTAACATTACCTAACTTTGCAGCAGAGTCTTAGAGACCTTGTCAGAGATGGCACTCATTTTACTAGGTGCTGTATCAACACAAAGGAAAAAAGGAGTTGCTGCTTTACAGAAATGTAAGAAAACTTGCAGGTTGGAAATAGCTTGAAGGCAGACTCAGAGAAGCCCAGATGTGCTTGAAATCCTAAAGGCACAGTTAGCAACTAGGTTTGGCCTTTCCTTCATTAGAAAATGCTGTAACAACCCCAGATCCACTCCAAATCACAGCAGTAGGAAGGGGGGAGCTAGTAGGGGGTCCCAGTCCTGGTTGGGGAAAGCCACCTTTGCAGTAGGATTGTTAGTGAGTTGAGTGGGAACAGATTGCATTTGTCATGTGCTGGGATTTAGTTTCCACACACAGTCTGGTGGGGTTTTTCAGCATTGCTCTGCAATGTAATTTGTGGTTTATTCCATGTTTTATTCCACAAGCTGTACTGAAATCAGGTTAGGCTTGCTTCTTGATGTTAGAAAATTTAAAGGTGGTTTTTGCAGACAGAAAGATGTACTTAATAACAGCTTACACAGTTCTTATCAGGACTAGCCAGGAAGACTGTGAGACTTTGCATGAGTTTTTTCTTATAATAGCTCTTCGTTGCAGATCCTTTGAAATAAGCAATGAGAGATATTCCCTTGCAAGAGGGAGGGAGAATTTTTTTGTAAAGTTTTGTTATCTTGTACTCTGACAAACACTCCTAGATGATAGTAATACCATGCATTTCGTGTACACTTATTATCCCAGTGTACAGCTGGCAAGAGTGTGAGGTGGTGAGGGCTTTGGCAAGGAATTCACTGCAGTTCATTGCAGATTAGAGCAACGGGAAAATTAGTGAAGTTGCGGCACAAGTGACAGACAGATAAAGCTGAACACAAAGGCAGGGAAAAACATGTTAGTACAAGGACAACTGAAAAGTGTTAAAGCTGTGTGGTTGGAGTGGTCCTGAAGTTAGCAGTACTGAACAGGGTGAGAACAACTGTTATACCAGAGCCTTCTTTGCAATCTAGGCTCCATTTTTTGCTGCTGCTGCTGTTGTGCAGAGCTAGCTAGCAGACAGAAAGAAGGATCTCTATATAAAACACACAACTGTCTCCCTTCCTTTAGCATTGGAGACAGCTCAAAATGTAGGCAAACCCAAGAAGTCACAAACAAAACAAGGAAAAAATAGTTAATGAAAAAGGTGAGAAAACCACCTTAACCCTCAAATGTGTAACTGCCCTCAAGCTGTCCCACAGATTAGAGCTCAGTAAGAGCTATGAAATAAAGCAGTAGTGTGCAGGTCATTGCTTCGAACTGAATGCCGGAATAATACACTTCACATTAAGTTTGTATATGATGATTTTTATATTATCAGCCTGTATCATGAAACCAGAAGGAGTATTTGTGGATATACCCAGAATGGCAAGTGAAATGAAGTACTTCAGTCAGGCATCACCCAATGCTTCTGCAGACTGGCTGAGTTTTGCTGAAGCTGCCGAAGCTCCAGCAGTTCTTACTACAGGAAAGTCTGTTCCAAAGCTGTTATGTATCTGCATAATAGTTGCTCTGTATATAGCATGCCTCTCTCTGTCACTGTGCTGAGCTGCTTTTTTTAATTGCCAGCATGTAAAGTAGTACAAAATGCTGACTCACACATTCTGGTCACCAATGTTAAACTCAATAGGCAAAACTTCACAAGTGCGGGAATTTCAATTTGACTTCAAATACCGTATGTGGACATTAATTGTGTCATATTTCCGGGACACAACAAAGCCAGACCTCATGCATTGAGAAAAAACTGAAGTTGACCAGAGTGGTGATAGCTCAGGGGAACTCATCTGAAAAATTATTTGGCTGTGGATGAGATAATCCACCACAGATACCTAAAAGAATAATGAAACATTTCAATAAGAAATAAGTTAAATTAGAGACTTGCATATATTTTAGATTTCCACAATCTGCTGGATCTTTAACTTAAAAGTTTACATCTTTTAGCAGAAAAATTAATTTCTCTTTCACAAGTTCCACTTAGATTTTGTTGCTAATAAACCCAAGGATGTAAATACTATTAAGTACAAAACAGCCTGCTGCATAATTGTTTCAAAGCAATTACAGATTATATCGAGCCATTCATTGAGCAGAAACAGTTTTTTCCAAGACACCAGCTCCCTGTACCTTGAAATTTTATTAGTCTAAGAATTTCATGCACCATATGTTGTAACACGAGACTAGCTGCAATTGAACAAACAACTTTCTGATATATAAGTGAATGATAACCTGATTTTAAATGTGTTTATCTAATGAGATAGTAACTGTAATTTACAGCACATATAAAAACTACCACTGTTACTCCTGGTGCACCTTTTGGCTAAAAAGGGTGATGCGCTGAGATATGCTAATGAATATCATCTTGGTTTTTACCAAGTCAGTAATAAAATTTGCATTTGATATTGTGCACAGTAAACTGGGTTATTAGCCTTGAAAATGAGTCTCATAAAATTTAAATATAGGCTTAAATCATATTAACTGTTCTGTAGATTTTCTGAGAGGCTTTAAAGCATTGTGCTCTCATTCCATAGTGTCGAGCATGCAGATGTCATTTTGCCTTCAGGGGTTGCCCCAAAATACTCACTTATTGGAGCCTGCAGGATGAGAAGCAGATCGACTCCTTCTTCTTTCATGCTTGGGGAACTTAATGCAGTTCACGTCTGGGAAAACTGTAGTGGAAAGGGTGGGAAGAAAAGAGGAGAAAGTAGTGTTGTTAAGGTGGTGTGCCTGGGCTTGGGCAAGATGAAGCAGTGGGTTCAGCCCCACATGTTCAACCTCACTGGTCTGATCACCGTAACCATATGTGAACAGAAAGGTTTGTGTTCTGGGGTCATGTCTGGTGGCAAAGTGGGTCTGTTGGTTCAGAGGAACACTGTTTCAGCTGCATGATCACAGAAGAGCCAAGAATTTGATCCTTTGTGTGAAGGAAAGATAATGCAGGTATCCTATCCCACAAAAGCGCCAGGAGTGAAAGGATTTAGGAAAATTTATTTCCAAAGGAGAGAACACTAAAAAACCCTAAAGAACATTAAACCTAACAGTGTTAAAAATGCCGGGCCTTGGGATAAAGACATGTTCTACTTCTTCTCAGAGTTTTTATCATCCCTGGCCCCCCTTGCTGTGTGTAGGCCTTCAAACTTGCCTGCAAGGAGCTTCTCTTCTTCCCATAGCAAGGAGAGCTTCTCTCAAAGGCATGAGCAGAAAAACATTTAACTATCTCTGGGAAAGATGCCTCTTCTAGGTGGGAGAGACTTCCTAAGAGAAATAAGCCCTAAAACTCCTTGAAATAATCTTGCAGAAAGGGTCTTTCTGCACTTACACCTGATGTTTTGAGTGAGTAGAAAATATTTGAAAGACAGGTGGATCTACACTGTGGACAGATAAATCCGATCCTCAGTACCTTCCAAGGGCAAATTGTTGGAGGGAAAGATGGATGAAGCTGAAGCATGACGGCCTGTCTCCAATTGAAGGGAAGCCCTAGTCCCTGCAACATTTATAGCAGCTGTTTTCCATCACCAGTGCAATGCTGCCTCCTCTTAAGAGTCTATCTAATCATTAAGCTATATAAGAAAGAAAAGTGAGTTTGCCTCTTCTTTTAACCACCATAATGTTGTAGAGTTTGCTAGGAATCAGACTAATTTTTCTAACTATTGTTGTCACTGGTCAGAGGGTAGGTTCAGTTTAGATATTAGGATGAAATTCTTTACAGTGGGGGTGGTGAGATACGAAAAGGTTGCCCAGAGAAGTTGTGGATACCCCATCTCTGGAAGTGTTTAAGGCCAGGTTGGATGGGGCTCTGAGCAACCTGATCTAGTGCAAGGTATCCCTGCCTATGGCAGGGAAGTTGGGACTAAATGATATTTAAGGTCCCTTTAATTTCAAACCATTCTATTGTACTGTGATTGTCAGAAAAGCTTTGTCTCAGAAAGAAATCTCTGTCTCAGTCAGTCAGTAATGATAGCATTGCATAATATTACCATGGTTGTAGTATTGACTATATGTCCATCAGGAAAAAATTACCATTCTGAAACAGGGCACAGTCAACATGTATTCCATACCAAAAAATGTAATTAACCTCTTTGCTTATCTGTGGAGGTCTTCTACTACTACGACACAAGTGCAACAGGAATAAAATGACAGCCTTGTGATGGTATGATGAGGTCTCAACTCATCTTACCAATAAAAGTGTCTGGACTTGGTGCAAAGTATTATGCAAACAGCTCCAAAGCATGTTACCTACTGCCTTCAGAGTAGGGCTTACCCTGACACTGAGAATTCAGTGGTTGCCTTAAGGTCTGAATGAGGTTGCATATCCCAACCATGGTGCTGTTGGCATTTACAATTAATAACTCCAGGAATTCTTCATAGTATTATTATCACCAACTTTAAAAAATAATATTTTAACACTATCAGTGTTACACTCATATGTGTACAGGAACACAGTTATTTTCCTTCTGCTACTCGCTGAAAAAAATACAGTATTGTGACATCAGGACCCTGTGATGCTTCATCAGGCTCAGCTGACTGCCAAGACACAAGGCCTTGAAAAGTAGAGGGGAAAAAGGGAAAAAACAGCAAACCAGAAAAGGTAAGCAAAACATTCTCCTAGTGATGGAAAAGGAAGAATTTCCTGGCATTGTGGGATAGTTTCTCATCTAGGTGCTGCACCCTTAGGCAGCTCGCACTGCACTTCCCGCAGTACTCTGTCTCCGTCTGTTCCAGTGTATTACGATTTGGCAGGCACCCGAGCTGCATTATGTAGTGTTAAAAGAGACTGACACTTCCTTTGGCTGAGACGTCTTTCCCAACTGAGCCTTCTCCGCTCAGCTTAAAGAAGAGGAAGTACCAGGCTGGTTCCTCTTGTTTCACTGCTAATGACCCAGCACCACAGACCACCTAGCAGGTCCTTCGTGGTACAGCTGGCTGAGGAATTAGATGATTGCTTTATTACTAGCTTATCTAAAACAACTGTAACATTTCTAGATAAGGATTCCCTGGGAGAAAAATTAGTACCTCAAATGTTAATCACAGGCTTTGATTTTGCTTGACTTCTGTGCCACTAGAAAATTTTTCTTTGGCAAAAGGTGATAAGAGAAAAGACACAACTAAGGGCTCAAACACTGGCTGAATAATTTTAACTTCCTTTCATCATTAAAAGCAGCTGAACGGAGCTCTTCATCATCACTAAGGACCTCATGATATCATGACTACGAGCCTTGGTTGAGGGATTGCGTCTGACTGGGACACACACGAGTGAGCACAACAGTATCAGAATAAGGAGAAAATCCTAATTGCAGCCCTGATCTTCCTGAAGGTCTGGGCTCCTCCTTGCTCTTTCCTTGCAGATATGGCTTCTAATTCTATGCAAATGCCACTCAGAGGAGGGTTAATGGGAGAGAGATGGTTTGGTGGCAGAGGGCAGGCAGGTTTGAGGCACCACTCGCTGCCATGGTACCACATCATTAGGCCACCTTGAATCTAATCTCTGTTGAAGGTTTTTCATGCCAGAAAATACAGATTTTCTATTTACCTGAGCCAAGGCGGTGGCTTCAAGTGACTTTTGACTGACTACATTGACTTGTGGAAATAGCAACACAAAGGAGTGAACACCTAGAGAAAGGAAGACAGTTTAAAGATAGGTAGTAAGTGGAGGCAGAGTACCTTTATTACAAGTAGTATTTTCCTTTAGTTTGCCTGGCTGGTCACTGGTAGCAGGCATTGAAGTGAAGCATCACTGGACATCATGCCTGCAGAAGTTATCATGTAGAATTTTTTCTTCTTTAGTCTGCCCTCCTGTATCCTCAAAATACAGAGGTTCCTGCTCATTTTAACCCTCAGTGATGGAGCGCCTCTGTCTGTACCAGTATATTCTGTTACCATTGTCACCATGAAGTGTAACAACACTGTTGCTTACAATGGTTTATTAGCTGATTTATAGGGGTAAATCAGGGGTAAATTGAGCCCTTCTTTAGCAAACCTTGAGTTCACAATGCCAAGATATGCTGAGCATAAAAACTCATGCGGGGAAAAAAAAGGGCCAGAACAATAGTGACACTGTGTGGAGCCAGGTTATATATGCAATCACACAATCTCAGGAGGTCCATGAAGAAAACACAGCATGCAGTATGGTGGATGGGTGCATAAGCACAGTATCACCTATTGTGTTGTCTTAGAACCATGTAAATATTTCTGTGGAAAAAAAAACAAACACCAAAAGTAAAATGCTATTATTTGGTGGGAGGGAAGATAATTTAGGGACAACTTTTATAAAGCACAAACTCAAGTTTTCTACTCTGGCTTTACACTCAAGAAAACAGAATGACATGAAAAGAGAAGAATTGAAAGGGGGAAAAAAAGAGTGTTGGTTTTTTTTTACCACTAATTTTCATTAAAATATCTCTTTTGCCATTTCTAGAAATCATAATTCTTCAGTATTTCTAAATCTACTGCATATTTATTAACTGTTTATAAAGACATGTATAAATTACTTTTGTATATATACATATATACACAGATACATAAACACATATGTGTATAAAATAACACTATTTCTCAGGTTTATGCACATATCTAGAAAGAGCCAGACTTCACCCTGAAAAGCTCTACATGCAAAAGACAGAAGAACTGGAGTGGGAAACTGTATCCCCTCATTTGTTCAAAGTGCTATCACTGTGGTATCAACAAACACAAAGTTTAAGTCTCAGTGTCACAGAAAGACTGGCAGCACTGTCAGTCTGATTTATAATCTGTAACTTCATATCAGGAAATGAGGATGTCCATGTCTAAGATTGTGCTATGCTGGAAATAATTTCTCATAAAATTTCAGCCTGCTAGAAGTAGTAGAAAACTGAAAATTTATTCCTGTTAATGGATTCTTGTGTCTCTGGCTTTGAAGATCTGATAAACTTCTCGTAGAGCAGATAGGGTCTGAGGCTGAGGACTTGTTAGAAATTACTGTGTGGCCCTTGCCTTGTGCTGCCCAGCTTTCATCCCTTAGAAACTGGAACATAAAAGGTGTCATTATAGTGTGCATCAATTCATCATCTTCCTGTGTAGCTGGAAGGTGAATATGCCTGGCTACAGGAGTTGAGAAACACTCTTTTGTCCCACATAGTCCGTGCTGCCTTTTCGCAGGTAATTTTATGCCCTTTTCATGGGGAAGAGAATAACCGTCACATAGGGAGAATTTAGAAGACTTAGAAGATAAATTCCTCAAACCTATTCATGGGATAGAGTAGCTCTGCTCTACTGAAGCAGGGGGAAGGGGTGCTACTTCCTCAGCAGCATGGCTGCAAGCATCTATGTACACACCAAAGCAAGCTGGGCAGATGCACATTTCTCACAATAGCAGTCTGTGCGGCACTGACAGTATCCTTTTTATAGAATAAACCTCTTGCTTCAGCCAAGAGCAAACTAGCAGTCTGTACACATCTGAAGAGGCAGCCTTTGTCTCACAGATGAACAGGTTATAAAGCTTTAGTAATTGTAAATGTTTGGTTGATGTTTTAACTCAGCCAATCCACATGAAACAAATAAACAAACCTCAACACCAAAATATTTTGAAGTACTGTTCTCCATAAAACCAGCCACAGTAAGAATGGGACACAGCAACCTCAAAGACTACCAGCAAATTTTCTCCCAAAGGATGAAGTATCGACTAGCAAGCAGGGTGACATGACTACAGAGTGTGTAAGAGAAGCCAGAAAGAAAAAATGGCATACATAAATTCATAGGGTTTATATGTTTTAATTTTCTGTGTACAACAATTTTCTTCTCATTTCTAAATTCGAATTTCTAAATTTCTTCAAATTTCTAAAAGTAGTCACATTTTTTTTTATTTCCTAGAATAGGTTTTCTTTTGTGAGTGAACAAGGTAGTGCAGTTGACTTTCCTCCTACCTTCTGTTTTGCTTCCAATTTATCTGAAAAATTCTATGCCTGTGAAACTCTCTGTTTCAGTAAGAGAAGGTTTCTGGCCTGCATGGTCACTGTGGGAAATCAGGAGACATGAACAACTGAAAGATCTAAAGAAAGTGAAAAGAATAACCCACCATTTTACCAAACTGTATGTTCTTGTGAGTTTAGCTCACAAGCTGTCAACACCTGGTGTGATGTGTAACGCACCATCTTTTACACCCTTGTTATTTAGACAGCATTGCTGATACTGGATCAGTCTGGCTTGGACCTGGGATGGGCTCCTTGGTAACCCTCCAGTTCCAATGATGAGAGTCCTTTCACTTCAACTGAGTGCTTTCCCAAATCTTTCTGCAGAACCCTCTGTGCAGAGGCTGGCAAGAGATGCTCATCCCCTCTTGCAAGCACTGCTGGAGAGACTCAATAGAGAAAAGAGAAATTCCTACAACTGTGTAGTTTTGCAGAGAAGTTGGGATTGCTTTTAGCCTTGTGAAGGCCTGATGGTTGGTGCTGCTGTATCTCTGCCTCTTCCCTGGGCCATTAATCATCTTTGCATCTAAAATGAGCTAAGCAGCAGATATTCTGGCTTGTTCCTTCATGCGTGGTAGATACAGAGGTTCCCTTTCCTGACCATGATGCATGCACATTAATCTCTGCATCACTGGCTTACAGCATTAGGTGACACCTTCTATCTGGAGCATTCTCCTTAAAATGCTTGCAGATAGAGGGTGCAGAGGAGTAGCAGCTCACTCACTGCTGGTCTTTCAGCCTATGGGACATTATTTTGCAAGCTCAATAGTTGCATATAGCATTTCTAATTTCAGCTACACTGATTTAGAAAGCACTAAGACCAGTTGCCCCTGAAGCCATCAAGATGCCAGGTATTACTTCAGGAGG
Organism: Calyptomena viridis; assembly: GCA_013390005.1. Taxonomy (NCBI): domain Eukaryota; kingdom Metazoa; phylum Chordata; class Aves; order Passeriformes; family Eurylaimidae; genus Calyptomena; species Calyptomena viridis. The sequence continues at coordinate 144,299 of WEIV01031239.1, read as the reverse complement.
CACACCTTCAGTGTAAACCCCTTCAGAGTTTTATGGGGGACTTTTGCAGGCTTCAAGAAAACAGGAGCAAGGCTCGTGAACTCTGATCAAGAACAGAAATAAATCCCGTTACTCACATAATCTTCTCTATGAAGCAAGCAAGAGGAAAGTGAGAAGGAAGGAAAACTGTCCATTTCGGCTGATAGAATAGCTTCCCATATGTTAAAATAAAATATTCATAAATTATAGCTTTTCTGGCATTGGTTCTATCACCAAAGTGAATTTTATTTACATCTCTCTGAGACCCACTGCAGCCCAGCACTGTTGTGTCTGCCTCAGCTGCAGTCACGTTTTCTTTTCCTGGCTCCAATCTGCATCATCTCCTTCATTCAAAATTTTAACAGCAGGGACAAAAGAGATGGACTTTCAACTGGTCCTCATCACTGATGTGAACATCGTTACTGGCAGTGCTCGCCAGGTTTTGCTGGCGATAGGTGCCTGATCCAACAACGCAAAGAGAGCAAAACATTCTACTGGGCAGAGAGAATGCAAGGCACCCAACCTGCCAGGGAAGCAGAGCCGCGCCTGCCAGCCACCCTCCCACACTAAAACGTGACACCCGGCGTGTCTGCAAGGGTTTAAAAAACCTCTCCGAGCTGGGGAGGTCCGCGGGGGGTTAATGCAGAGCCACAACACTGGAGGCATTCAGAGAAGAGGGCTGCAGTTGCTGCATAGGCACATTTGGCCCAGGTTGCCAAAGAGGCTGTGTGTGTTACTGCAGAGGAGTACACTGCCTGCCACTGTTGGGCTATTAGTATGGAAATGAGGCATGTGTGTGACAGGTGGCCTTACAACCAACACAATTAACTTTCTCCATTAGCTGACGCACTGACAAAACAGATGCAGCATCAATAAGCACCAAAAAACCCACAAACACTGAATAGGAATGACACGTTGCACACCCCTATTATTTATAAGGAGGAACGGCATAATTTCTTTGGGATGCAGTGGCAAGTAGGAGGTGGTTGAGGTTTTTTTCTCCTCTGATTATGATGTTTGTTTCTTTCTTGTAATTACTATTTTAATCCCGAAATTTATAGAGGCATTGCTGCAAACTTTAAAGATTTCTCAGCGATGCACAACAGACTTGGGAAGGTTTGTCACAGCTGCGTCAAAGGAAGCACACAGATCCTTTTGATACAAAGTAATTCCGAGTTGCCGAAGTCATCTGACAAGGCTCTCAACTGGAGGGAATTAGTTCCCAGCCCTCCAGTACAGCACATTTTAGTTGCCTCTGACAACACTGGTAAGGACAGCTATAGTGGAGCACCTGATCATATCCCTAATATGAGTTAAGGGTTTCATGGCTCAGCTGAAAACATGGAGTTGGGAGGAACACCTGGCATACTAGATTGCAGAAGAGGAGCATGCCATGTTGGCTTCAAAGAAAATCACATTAAATATTGGTTGTTCGTAAGAAGTAAATGGAAAGAGGGGATAGTTGGGTTTGGTTTTAAATTTCTTCTTTGTTTGTTTGTTTCTGTCAGACATCTCCTAACAATGTGTGTAAACCATACTGGGGATTTAAATAAGAACAACAACTTGAACTGTCTGAAATGCAGAACTGTAATATAATAATGGAAATTTGCATAACAGCCTCCTTATGTCAGCTGGTACCTCGTGAAATATTTAGAGATGTACTGAGTAGTATCCTTGACACATCTGAATTCTCATAGGCCTTTGGCTCTGCTGTTCTACACCAGTTTTCTCAGGTTAAAGTCACTAAAGAGCCCATCCCATACTATCCCAGTATGAAAATGTCCTGGAACAAAGCATCAACTGCCAGGTTGCCTTGGTAGCATATTATTTCATGGCATACAGCTCCAATTAGGAGAATGTTTGAGGAGATAAAACATTCAATCTTTAAACAAGTCCAGCACAGCCCTCATTAAAACCCACTGACCATCTTTCACTGGCCTATGAAGTGATGGGTGTGAGTCAACACCACAGCACAGACAAGAAACTGCTGCCCTGACTGGAGATTGGTGCTGGACTGTCTGCAAGTGCCAAGATGACCTGCATCAAGCTGGTCAACTTCTGCAGTGATGAACTGCTCTCTGACCACCCATGTGTCTTGCAGTATTTTCAAATGTGTAGAGAATTCTGGCTATGGTTTACAGCTGCAGACCTGGAGTCAGGCTCTTCTCTGTGGTGCCGAGCAGTAGGAGAAGAGGCAATGGGCAGAAAGTGGCGCACAAGAAGTTCCACCCAAACATGAGGAAGAACGTCTTTACTGTATGCGTAACTAGGCACTGGAACACATTGTCCAGAGAGGTCATGGAGTCTACCTCACTGGAGATATTCAAGAATGGTCTGGACACATTTCTGATCCTGTGTGAGCAGGAAGGTAGGACCAGATGATCCACTGTGGTCCCTTTCAACCTTAACCATTCTGTGATTCTGTGATTCTGAGACAGGAGAATTTCTTGTGATAGATCTAGTGGCAGCAAGGCCAGCACCAGGCTCACGGTGGAAAGCATAAAATCTTATCTAGAAAGTAGTATCCTCCATAATTGCATGAGATGTTAATTATATTATTTTGTGTGGTGCCCTGGGATACATGCCGTGAAAGACCCTACTATTAAAGCATTCTTTAATTCATTGAATTATGGGACATCCAAAACATGAAACCCTCTACTAATCTAATTAGACGCCCTTGGTTATGCATTTTTTCTCCCTTCATGGTAAATCAGGTTTCCAGCTCTGATGCGCAGGTGCCTGCACTGTCAAACTTCACTCTAAGAACCTCGCTCCATAATCCAAGCAACATAAAGATGGGCGGATTTTCCCATCTCACTCATCTACCTGATCACCTAATTGCTCTCAACAAGTTGGTGTTAATGAGGTGACTCGAACAACCTCCCTCTCCAGGAAGGGATATGTATGAAGGTGAGTTGTTCTTAATGGGAAATTACCATTTACTGCCTCTCTGTGATTAAGGATTGCAGCTAAGGTGATTGACAGACGGACAGCTTCTTCACTCATGTCAGAGGGCCTCTTCCACTTTGCCTGTGATTTGGATGGAGTGGCTGAGATTTGGATGATGTCACAGCTGAAATTTCCTGGACCTCCCTTTTTGGCAAGCATCGTCTAAAAGGTTCATGAAGCATAGTTTCATCTGGTGGGTTTTGCCAGTTTTATAGCTATGATTTATTTGTGCACAGCCTATGAGCAAGCTTTTTAGAAGGAAAGGAGGATTTTTAGAAAGTACAACAAAATGAAGAAAGGGATTTTTTTTGGCCTTAATTGTGTCCATTTGGCAATGTAAGGAAATACCACTTGTTCACATGCACATATGAAAACATGCATTTCAGTAAATGTTCTTAGAAAAGTAAAGAAGTGAGCAAGCTGTTCAGCATCCACTCACATAGAAACAATTGTTCCCACATTTGTTCAGCTGGAATCATAACTTTTCCTAAAAAGCTTTTTACTTGCCTTGCTTCATCCTACAGGTACCCTTTTGTTTGATTTTCAACAAGTCAGAGACATTTATTGAATAGTTATCAAGCCAAGTCAGAAAGAAATTTGTGAACTTGGATGGGTTTATATGTATATATACCTGTCCTCTTCTGTATGTACTTCTTTATGTATGTATAACTGTTCTTTTCTCATTTTAAAGTATTAAGTCAGATTTTTGGGGCATCAAAACTAACACTAATGTGTTCTGGCTGTTCACACTATTACATAATAATATTACATAATATATTATAATATTATGTAATATTACATAATATTGCATAATAAGTTCTTAGCATGAACTTAAGCACTCTTAGTAAGCCTACTTCTTTGGTTTTGACCAGGAAAGCAGCTGGTTATTCAAAATAAGACTATTTTTGCACAGATTTTATTAATCACAAATTTTATTAAAAGCTTCTCTGTTACCTAGAGCTCTTATTTAATCTAGTGAACTTTTTGCCAATATATAGTGCTGAGTTTTTACCTGGTTAGCATCTAAATTGCAATAAAAGACATTTTCAGAATGTCGCTTCAGACACAGCTTGCTAGTATGACAGGATGAAGTACAGGAACCTTGAAAAACTATCTACATTCTAATTTGTTTGCTTTTGTCACAAATTGATTCAAAAAAGACAGTTATTATGAGAAACCTGCAGCCTTGTCCTTCTCCTTTGACATTTCCTTAGTGTTGTCTGTGTGTTTTTTTCACTTCAATAGTAAGAGGTAGAAGAGGGAACAGAATCTTAGACTGAAAGAGGCAAAGACCTTTAGATCCTCCTGAGAAATATTGTATCTTGGTAATTTCTTGAAAATGTCATGAGAGAGCTGCTGCCCTAAAGGTGCACTTCAGTAGACTGACGAGGGGGCGGCAGATCGACATAGGCCTAAATGAGACAGTGCATCTTCTGAGAAGCAGTTGGCAACTGGACAGGATGCCCTAAGGTCTCTAAAATGGGTTAGATGTTTGTGTATAGGCAATAGCATTGCATCCTTTAGTCACAGCAAGTCATGAGATTGTGAGAACTAGGGCTACAAATCCTGAGCCTAACCTATTAATGCTAAATGCAGACTCAGTCTTGGACAATAGACAGTAAAACAGTGGGGCTGAATCACACTCATAATGAAGAACGTCTTTAAAATAAAACCTCTATGCATGTTTTTCCAATGTAAGGAGAAATAGATTGGAAAATATTATCTCTTAATACTTGCCATAGGAAAATATCTTTAAAGGACACTTCTTCAGTTGTATATAGCCATGGAACTCCTTGCTACAGGGTGACGTGTCTGTTACCATTTTACTTGAGTTTACTTGAGTTCAGAAAGCAGCTGGACAAACTCATGGAAGAAGAAACCATCAAAAGCTATTATACCATTATACCAGGAAATACAAGAAAGTCACTTTTGTTCAAAATCTCTTACAGCAGGACAGAACTGTGCACTGAAGGGAATAATGAATTTCTGCTCTTTGACCCTTCTCTATGCATCAGCTCTTAGTGACTCTTGAAGGTGTATATTGACACAGATGAATTTGGGGTCTCACCCAGGTTGCTTGTAATTATGTTTTTAGGCTGCCTTTCACAATGCTTGGGTCATATTGGATCATATTGTGTATGCAGTGTTTGAGGCTTTTTTCTAAATTCAGAGTTCCTTTGAAAAAATAAGAAAAAAATGGGGTCCATGATGCAATTCATTTACACATGTGCAGAACCATTATGTCTCTCAAATACGTCTGCTAAAGACAGCATTATGAATGGGAGTGGTCTCGAGGTTGCATTACTTTCAGTCTCAATTAATTTAAGTTACATTAAGTTATAATGATAATTTGCAACTCCAGAATCAGAAAGTTATTGGTTGATGCAGTCACTCCTTTCAACTATGATGTCTTCTTTGGAAATTATTGCAAAGGAGAAGGAACCAACATACTTGTACCTGTACCAGTATAAGCTTATATAATCAGATATATATGTTCATGTATATGTATGTATGCACATACAACTAGTTTGTATATGGGATGTTTTAAACATAATATATATAATATTAAATTGTAATATTATAAAATTATAATATTACAAGGCTATAAAATGAGTCCTATTGAAATCCTCTTAGGTACAGCAGTACAGAACTTGGACAGAAGAGGATGGGCAAGATCCATTTGACAGTAGGAAGGGATGGTGATGGATGTGCTTCTTTCTTGACAGATCGTTTGTAGAAAAGTGCAATAGCTGAAAAATTGCTGAGCCTGAGCTGGCAAAATGATTGCAAGCCTGAGGCAAAGCCTATTGGAATCAGCTGAAGCTTGTGCTAGCACAGCTTTGTGAGGGTCACTTGCTGGTCTGGGACAGAAACTGTTACAAGCCGTTTTTTAACATGGACATGAAGGAAGGCTTTTGTTCACTTTGCAGCCTCCACTTCCTCCTCTCTCAGTATTTATATGTTCTCTGAGACTGTGGGACAGTGTCTTGGATTTACAGTACCTATGGTTGAGCTATAAAACACGTATCTGTGCACTTGGAGTAGCTGAGGCTTTCTTTCCTGCCATGTGAAATAAAAGGCCTGCTTAAAGGCGGAAAGCCAGGGGCAGCAAATGGAACTAATGGGAAAGGTGCATCAGTGTGACCTAACTTCACTGGTTTAACAAGGCTAAAAATGCATGACTCAATTACACAAGAGTTAGCTAATGAGGAATGGGGAAGATGTTAGAGTTTAAAACAAATGGCTACTAAATGAATTGGGTACTGCCTTTCAAATCTTTGCCATTCAACAAAAACCTGGCAAGACATTTTCTTCACAGGATATGAATCATCCAAAATAAAAAAAGCAAGACTAGGGCCACCTACATTCAGAGTTTGTACAGTATGACCTTAAGGCCCAACATCTACCAGAAGTTGAGTAGCAAAAGGCCAAGCTCCAAAGAATAAAAGGGCTTACATCAGTATTAAATAATTCTTTCTTAGAGATGCAAATTTCTAATTAGTTACTGTGGAAACTGTAGAGGCCTGGAAGTAAGCCCTGCACAATGAGAATGAGAGTTTACTTTTTTGATTTACTGCAGGGCTGCAGTAGTTGAGGGAGGGCTGAGAGGGGGAAATAAATTCATTGCTTTTAACATGACAACAGAATAAAGTGCAACAGAAGAAGTGACTTTGTTTTGTGCACTGCTGCTGCTGCTGGGACAGATCCCTGAGGAGCTTTATTCGACATAGGCTCACTTAAAACATCTCACAAGGCATTGTAAAATGCTTTGTTTACAAACAAGTGACTTTCTCAACACTCTCACTTGCTACATCTGTAACAAAGACTTGGGAGGGTGTTTTTTATAGCCAGCAGGAGTTGGGGCTGCCTTCTGTTGATTAGGTGACCAACCGTGGTACCCGAAATTCAAAGAATAACATTACTGAAAACCAGGGTGCCTTAACCTGACCTATGCTGAGCATCAAAAATTTCTTGTTGGAAATACTTTTGGGATTCTGAATGCAGAATAGAAATAATCGGTTATGTTATTCTTTTCTTTGTTTTCTTTTCTTAATTTTTTCTTTACCTGTAATTATTTGGGAGACACAATATTTCTTTTCAGGCCCAGCCAAGGAAATCCACTTTTCCAAGCCTTCTGGTGGCATCAGGTGTTTTGCCACCTACCCAAGGAGATGTCAGGAAAAAGGAGACTGAAGCATCAGTCTGCTTGGTAGGTGAACCATAGCCAAAACAAAGGATTGGTGCATTGCTGCTTATTAGTAGCTGCAGAAGGCTAACTTGGTGTTACTCAGTAAAGGCAGGAATTTTAGCTCAACCAGGATGGAGAAAGCATCTTTCTTCCTTGCAGGTCACAAAGTAGCAGCTCTTAATTAAACTAATTTGAACCATGCTTGTGTTAGCTCTATTTCCACCTTGGTATGCCCCAGATATTTCTGAAGCAAGGAACCACTAATACTAAAATGACAGAAAGCTGTCATTTTTATTTATTTTAAACATTGTTCTGAAAAAGCAGCTAAAAGCTTATAGGAACACAGAGAAGGAAAATCAGAATGCTAATAATTGCAACACTCTGTCTTTATGATGGGAAACCAAGAAAAACTAGAAATACTTTAAACTGGTATAACTTCTATGACCATGATTCCAGGTCAGCATCAGTGAATTTCAGGGTACATAGCCTGAGCTGTTGCTGCTTAACACTCTGGTCTAATGAAGCCCGTGTCAGAGGATGGAATTTATTATTCTCAGTCCTCTAAAGCATCATTACCTTTGTAGGTAGTGCAAGAGTAGAAATTGAATAAGAACTGGGCTGGGCATCATCTTCTCCCATCTCATTACCATGTCACACATGTTTGATCCTGAATCAATTTTCAGCAATGACTTTAGCTGTCCAAGCCATTCCCCGAACTGTATAACTAGCCATTCATAGTAGACACACAGAGCACTCTTCTGCACATCTGAGTTACCTGTAATTCTAATGAAAGTCTCTGAATAGCTCCTTTTAATGCTTCCTGCAGGTCACTCCTCTCAGCAGTTTGTTTATCACCCTGCCATCCTGGCCAGCCTGCTGTAATGACCTGTTTTCATCTGGATTCTCACTGCTCCTCCGAGCTGCACCCAGAATTATCTGTCAATCCCTTTGGATTGCTGCCAGGGAGGAAGCATTTTTATAGCACTTGTTTTCTTTGCTACTTCTGTATGAAATGCTTGCTTTATTACTTTGCTACTTCCTTATGCAGGGGGTTGAATTTTCTCTCCACTGAGCCAGTCACATGGCCTCTTCCAGAGTTAACTAAACAAATAAGGACCACCATTTGAGTTCCTCCAAAAGGGAAAATGTGTCTTTGAGAAACCTTTTTCATTGATAGAAAGGTTGAGAAATCTGGAAAAAAGCACTTTTTCTGCATACCTTAAACCCCTCCAGGGCTTTGAAGGGCTGGTTCCATCTGAAGTGTGCTGACAATTCTTGCACCAATATTCTCATAGGTGATGATACATAAAGCTTTTTTCTGCATAGAGACATTCCTGATGACTCTCTCCAGGCTTCTGTCCTTTGCATAAACATGTGGCTCAGATTATATGGTAATCAAGCATCAGAAAAGTACTGCTTTTGCCTTTCTTCCTTAACTAAGAATAAAATGGGATTCATAGCTAAACAATACAGTTAGTACACAAATAAGCCTCATAGACACCTGAGAAATCATGTTATTTGGTTCTTTTTATATTTGATATAAGGATTAATATACTGTGTTTAAAATATATTTGCATTCCAAATGCCACAGAAACTATAAAACTCTCACCATTAGTTCTATCCTAGAAATTATTTGCAAAGAATTGGTTTAAAGCAGTCCATTAAAATGTTTTTCATCCCATTCTGCTGATTCAGCTGCATTGATATTTTTTCAGAGTTTGTTCAGAGTTCAGCATTCAAATTCAAAAAACTGCTGATGATATGAAAGTCTCTGACTAGCTAATCTCCCTCTTCCTCCAAAGCCAGAGCTCCCAAAGTGCTCAGATCCTCAACAGTTCACTTGGATGATTGGCTAGGAGCCAGAAAGCCTTGCTATCTTCAGCTTTCATCTTCTTCTGGTTTCTTCCACGGTCTAGAATGTCACGATTCATGGTACCAGGGTGCCTGTCGGATGGATTGCCTAGGAGCTGAGATTTGATTCCCTTTTGTTTCCTGTTGGAACAAAACCTAGATATGAAACACCCCATGAAATGAGGTTATTATTCTCTGAAAAGTTCTGCTCCAAAAAACCTGACAATATGGTTTTCCAAGGCTTATATGAACTTTGGGAAATAAATCTTTTCATTCTTCCTGGACTGATGCGAGAAACAGTTTATTGAATAATTTCTACTGAGAAATTAAAGGGAAGGAGAAGAAAAGAGCAAGAAAAGAGTATAACTAAAACTCCAGGGTCATGGCTTGACAAATTAAAATTAAGTCTGCTTTCTAAAAATGGCCTGGGGATGTTTTATTTGAAAGAGTCTTAAAACATTGCTGTCCCTGAATACTTGGAGCGGTGGGGGTGGAGTGGATATAAGAAAAGAGGATCATTCCTCTCACAATGCTAATGGTTTTACGAGGACTGTAGAAAGTGATTAAGAATAAAAAAAATTTCAATCCATTTTCCTAAGCAGCCTTCACTTAAAGAACAAAAAATATTAAACCAAGACAATAAAACTCTAAAAAAACAAAGGAGGGGAACTGTCAGCCTGTGAAGTTCTAATGTTCGTTATATCTGGTGCGTGTTTTGCTTGTAAGGAGGGTTTGGGGAGAAAAGTAATTTAAGCAAACCAACCTGGACCCTCTTTTCATTCTTTGTCATGCACTGCTGTTGTTACCTTTAGAAATCTAGCAGTGGGGCTGGTTGTGTCCTGTTTTAGTGCCCTTCGTAAAGCATTCCTTTTTCACCAGCTTCGATGGCCCCATTGGAGTGGCCATGACAATGGATGTTCATTTTACCACTATAAAAGGGTTTAATGATTAAAAGGCCTCACCATTGCACTCAGCCACAAAACTCATTCTTCCACTTCTGTGGAGCCCTTTGATTCAAAATGTTCTTTTGACAGGATCAAGAGTGGTTTTCATTCTGTCGGGCAGCAGAAACATCTGCATTTTTTATCCTCTGCCTCCTCCTCAGTGCACATAGTTAATGTGTAATTAATGAAACATCCCTTCTCAGAGTGGCACACAATCAGCATAGGTCTCCCACCAACCTCGCTCCAGCTCCAGTAAAGCAGGTTTGCTTTTATATCCTTGTACTCTCATTGAACAGTAGTAATAAACCCAGTTCCAGGCTTATCTAGCCAGCTTACATCTTAATCTTTCTTTTTCCTCCCCCTCTCTCTCTCTGTCTCCTCAGGGAAAAGGGATGAAAAAAAAAAAAGAACTTCTCTTTCTTTTGGGTTATCCGAGCACATTGGGAGGGGGGAACCAAACACTGCAACATTCAAAGCAAAAGAGAGAGAACAAGGGGTCTAGGGAAAAAGTCCCCTCCTCCCTCCTTTCCCTGGAATAAAAAATAAAGACCTTGATAAGTAGTCAAGCAAGCTGAAAACACAGTTACACAGGAAGGATTTCTAAGCCCTATAGGGTAGGGCCTTCAAGAGTAGGGAAGTTCTTGCTCTCATTAGAGCAATACATCTGACATCGTGTCAGAAAAGTACTACATCCTCTTACACAGGCATAGCCTCTTCATTTGCTCTTTCATTTGCAGGATTTGGAGGGCCAGGAATGTGCTGGAGAGCTCTAACATTGATGCCCAAGTACTGTCAAGGCTAAGGCTACTTATTGTACAGTGACTGATGAATGTTTCACAGTCATGTTTATTTCTGTAAGCTTTATTAATTTGTTTAATCTTTGCTAACTGTACCATGTACTACGTAGAATAATGGAGAAATGTACTTCTGGATTTGTTTGGCTCTAATAATGCTTCAGCAACACTGGACAAGCTCTAAGTGATCAAAATGGACTCAGATCATGGTTCATCACCAGCTTTCAGATTAGTTTTCAGAGCCCCATTTATGCAGCAGCTCTCAAGAGTATTGCACTGTGACCAAGTTGCCATAAAGACCTTCCTGTATGGAAAAACACAAGGCAAAGACACATAACAGATCAAAAAGAGAACACATGTGAAGTCCAGGAGAGGTAAGCCACGTGGGAAAGCAAAGTCATCACTTTTAAGCTTGCCTTGCTGTGAAACTGTTACCCTTGATGTCCTATGTATGATCTCTCGTGGCTCTTAGAGAGGAACACACTGCTCCCAAAGATTTCATTTTGAGATAAAGGTTCAGCTGCAGATGTACCAGGGAGAGAGAGAAGTACCAAAGAAAATTGACTTACTAAGAAATTTACTTCTGAATGAAGTAATGCCAATCTAAAAATTCAGGTCAAAAAATAAGAAAGTAGATTTGCCTGGAAGAAAAAGTTAAGAGATAAATCACACTATCTCTTCATCCTCTTGTGAAGTGGGGCTTCCTCCTGTCCAAGGATCCTGCCCATTCACAGGAGACAGAAGCCACAAGTGTAAGTTGTTCTTTCTATTCAGAGGAAACACACTTTTGCTTCACAGTTTTTAGGACCATGTCTTAGTTGTCCAACTTGACTATCAATAGGACGTTTAGTCTCCAATGTGCATTTATCTGTGTCAAAGAAGCCTAAATGAGCAACGTTCACAGCTAAAAATGAGTGCACACTGAAGAAGTTTTGGTCCCCTTCTAAATTAGTCTTACGGCAAGCGTTTCTCTTCCTACATGTGATGAAGAAAGCAGATTCCTGCCCAGATGCCTGCATGTGATTCTTTTTATTGTCCTGGTTTCAAATAGCTGAAACTGAGTGCATAAAGCATCATCTACTTTTCTACAGTGCACTTAATCTGAAAATTTACTAGTGTTCCAATAAAATCAGATTAATACAGGAAACAGTTGCAAATATTTTCTCTCTTATTTGGAATCATAGCTAGAAGGAAGACCTGCCTATGAATTCAAGGACCTGATAAAAATTTGGTACAAAAATGCCCTTTCAGGGTGATACACAACATATTTGGTTCCAATTCTGAGTAACCCCCAAGAAATCAGTAAAATTATTCTGCTCCATCCATGTGCACATATACAGCAAAAGTCTGTTTTCAGTCAGAAGCTTTAACACAGACTCTGTCACAGTCAGATATTATTTGTCTACAAATAGGAGAATCAAGATTTGGAGCAGGGCAAGGGAAACGAGCATCTTGCAACACTCTTTGGGCCAAATTCCATATGCACAACTCCCACTGAGATCCAAATATGGCAACATTTATTTCCAGATTGAGCACAGAATGTGTCTCTATTGTTATTGAAATGAAAAAGGGCATGAGCTTTTGAACATTATTCCATTGGTCAGACTTGCCAGCTCAACCTATGTCCAGTGATCAGAAATAATTTCACTAAGTCACTTATTTTCTGTTTTACAATGGTGCGTGTCGCAACATAAGGCATTGGAGAGACTGGATGGATAAAAATAGGTGAATTTGCTGTGGGTAAAGTTTGCTCAAGAATGTTGGCTGCAGCCATGCTTAAATAAATGGCTTCCTACTACTTGCAAAAGAAGCGTGTCCTTCTGATCACATGCTACAGGAAAGCTGGTGTGCTGGGAGGGCCTGGGACAATTACAACAGTCACTGAGCTGCACTGTGATACATTTGAATTCCGGCCAGAATCTGGGAAGTCCACGTTAGCTTGCCAGACCGTTCAGAGAAAAGGGGCTTCAAAGAGAACTTTTTGCCCTTGATTCTACAGTGTAAGTGAGTATGGAAAGAGTACAATGTTTGCTGTTGGGATTAGGCTCCTACTGCGCCAGCCACATATGAGTGCACTGAAAATTGGCGGCATGCAAGGGGAAGCCTCTCAGCTCATTGCAGCTGAGCTAAACCCAGGGTAGATTTCCAAGCACTATAGCAGAAGGAGTGTGAACCTCATTATCATCTCCTGGCACAGAAAAGGAACAAAGCAGAAATCACACTGAAAGGAATGGAAACCAAAGATCATGTAGGATGGGAAAACATTCTCCAGTTTAAGTGGTATAAGAAAACTTTTGGTAATATTGAGGGACTGCTTAAAAGGACTTGTTGCACAGCAATATACAAAACAATGAGTTAAATTTACATTGTAAAGAGAAAGATAATTCTGGTTTAAATTATTTTAGAGGATTTTTTTCCTGTTCCATGAAGACATAACAGGATAAAGATTCTTCTCTATTAGATGGCCGACATTCTTCTCCGCTTCGAAAGGACGGGTGTCATGCTGCAAGAGTTTTTGCTTATGCAGACTACTTAAGCATAACACAAATCAAAGAGTTACTCTCCACAGTATAATCTCAAGATTCTTCCCTATTTCTAGCTTCTCTCTCATGTCCCTTCACTGACCTAGGAGTTTCTGTGGGAGCCTTTTTTAATTTCAATTCTAAGAACCAATTTTGACTTCTCGAGATATCTGCCAGAGAGAAAACTTTATGTACACAAGGAGATGAATGCTCACTCTTGGCACTCTTACGCTGGTGACTCAGTGATTTCCCTCACCACGCTATTCATAACCCAGCAGTGAGAGGTCTAAATTCTTCAGACCAGACCTGGGGAAGAGTTATGCACCACAGACCAAGCTAGACAACAGCCAGCGCACTGAATGAAAATGTGCCTGAGGTAGCATTGGTGGCAATGCTGAAAGAGGCTGAACTAGGCACCTCACACCTACCCTCTGTGGTCAGAGCAGACTGCAGAGATACATATTTCAGATGTCAGGTCTCACACCCAGAGCCATGAAATGGAAACCAATTTGCCTGAAGAAACACTACCAGACCCATTAGCAGAAATGACAGGGAGCTGAGTGCTGGGCAGCAAATAGGAGCAGCAGCAAGAGAGAGAGAAGTCCAAGAGCTGTCCTGCTTCCCCTTGTGAGTACTGGCAGAGGAAGGATCCAATGCAGTGCAGACAGACAGGAGGCCATAAACCAGCTGTAAGAGAGATAATTGCTCTGAGAACTGATTTCAGTCTTAGCAGGTGCAGTCAGGGAAACTTCAGTAGCATAGACTCCACTATTTATTTTTTGTTCTATCTTCTGATGGACATGAATCTCCAAATGAAACTTTGCCAAAAGTATAGAAACTGCAGCAATATGTCATCTGACCACAAATGAAAGCATCTTAACATTATCATCCTGCCTCCAAGTATCTGAAAAATTGTTTTCAAAATACCCTGTTTAAATATGAATCTAAATCAAGCTTAACTTGCAGACTAAGTAACAGGTATTTCCCCAAGCCTCATGCTAAGCACCTAAGTGATGCTACTTTTGGTAAAAGTAGAGGCTGAAAAATTCATTCATAGATTGAGAGTTGTTAAGGAACAGAATTTGGGATAGGAAAGTATTTTTGGAATCAGTAAACTGAAACTGTGATACATATTGTGGCAGTGCTGTTCAGACCACCTCTAACTTGTTTCCTTTACACTTCTACTTTCACTCCAGTCTGCCCCTTCTTGTGTCAGCACAATGAGGGTTTTTTTTTAATGTGATGAATGAGGACATTAACTAATTTGGTAAATAGTTCAGAAAAAAGATAACAATGTTTTATTTCTCACACAGATTAATTCCTTGATAAGGTTTGCCATAGGAGGTCATGAGAACAACTGTAGTAGCATAGCAGAGGACATGATGCATGAGAAAGAATCAAATAAATCAGGACTGGTACCAAAAAATGGTTCACATAACCACAGCCTGAAGAACTACATTGTATGAAAACAAATTTGATGAAAACGTAAAATTGCATTTCAATGTTGTGCACCTAGACTTCTCCATTTGTTTGAGTGGAGATATACCTCCCTTGTACTGGATGAAAACATTTGAAATAATATACATATTTACAGCTCTAAATCAAGAGATAGTCATGTGACACAGCACTACTGCGGGCTCCATTGCTTGCCTGGGCTTCTTAGGGATTTATGGTCATTGTCGTTGTCTCTGAGCCTTTATCTGATATATCCTGCTTTACTGTTCTCAGTCCAGAACTGTGAGCTCTAAGGTAATCACAATATGTTGTCAGATGATCTTTATTTCCATATGACATGATTTACACAATGCAAAGTACATGGAATTGATTACTTAATCCAGCATAGCTATTTGCTGGATGTAGACAAACTCTGCCACTCTGATAAAGTGCTACTGTTTGCACTAATGCAGGTGCAGCAATTTGGTTGTCTGTGGGGGTTTTTGCAATTACAAACCTTGCAGACCCTTTAGGAGTGTCTGTCTGTTGCAAAGACAGAAGGAACAGCTACAACTTCAAGGCTATCGTCAACTTTAAAAGAGAAACGTGGGAAAGCAGAAGATAGACAGAGAATAAACTTTGATAACAACCTGAGAAACAACAATTTTTAGATACAAAGTTTTCTAGCAGGACTCAGAACAGCTTGCTTTAAACACAGGACTAATTTGATTTTTATTTGTGTCTGCTGGAGTCACTGAACCAGCCATGTCAGAGGCCTCCAGACAGACCTGCTGATTGCAGACACAGCTCTCCAGGTCACAGGTGGCCAGGAGTGCCTGGTGCCTCTCCATGAGGCCGGGGCTGACAGACAGTTTTTGCAAAATGTGTGCTGTGGTTGAAGAGCTGTGCCACCAAGTGAGGGAGCTACAGAAGGAAGTGAACAAGCCGTGTAGTATTTGAGCAAATGAGCAAGAGATTGACCACTTATTTTCAGAGACGCTACAGTCTCAAGACTCTTGGGAGTTTCCATTACAGTAGAAATGCAGGGGGACTCAGAACCCTTCAAGGTAATCAGTCAAGGCACTATTAGTCAGGGGCTAAAGATGAAGGCTGGAAGTAGAGCACTGAACACGGCAGGAGGAAGGTTCCTTCTCTTTCTGAAAGCTTAACAAATGGGACTGGCACCTTCTAAAACCTCTAAAAGGTATGAGGCTGTGGAACTAGAAGGCCAGAAAACTGCTGAGGTGGGCAAAGGTCCTTCTGGAATAGAGTGGCCTCCTAAAGCAACACCACCTGTACCCTGTATCACAACCTTCTCTGTTAAGAGGAAAAGAAGGGCAATTGTAATAGGAGACTCCCTTCTAAGGGGAATGGAGGGCCTGATATGCAGACCATAGTCAACTCAAAGGGAAGTCTGCTGTTCCCTGGGGCTTGGGTAAGGGATGTTATGGGAAAACTTGTAGGTCCCTTCCAGCTTGGCATATTCTGTGATTCTGTGAAAACTCTTCAGTCTAATAAGGGCCTTTGATTACTATCAGTTACTGGTTGTTCAAGCTGGCAGTGATGAAATATCAAAGGGAAGTCCATGGGCAATCAAAAGAGACTTCGGGGCTCCAGGACAATTGTTAATTGCTAATTACCAGGAGCACAGGTAATGATTTCCTTGATCCATCCAGTAACAAGGAATAATATTGACAGGAATAGGCAGATCCATCAGGTCAATATGTGGCTTAAAGGCTGATGTAAGCAAAAAATTTTGTGATTTTTGACCATGGGATGATCTACTCAGTGCTTGGTCTACTGACATCTGATGGGATGAGCCTTTCTTAAAAAGAATTCTATCACAGAAGCTAGTAGGGCTTGTTGAAAGAGCTTTAAAGTAGCTTGGAAGTGGGAAAAGGAACAAAACCAGGCTTGCCAATGATGAGCAATGGGATGGTGTGCCAAAACTTGAGGAAAGGAGCACTAATGGGATCCCTCACTCTGTTTCACCAGGTGTTGGCTACAAAGTACCACACCTGAAATGCTTCCAAACCAATCCACACGGCACAAGGAACAAATGTGACAAGCTTGAAGCTTTGGCCCAGTCCCAGAGACTTGGCATCATTGGCATAAGTGAAACCTGGGGGGTGAGTCCTGTGACTCGAGTGCCCTGTTGGATGGTTACAGGCTCTTTAGGAGGGATGGGCAGGGCAGAAGAGGTGGGAGGGTGGCACTATATGCAATAGAACGGTTAGAATGCAAGGAGCTCACAGTTGGCAATAGCACAGTTGAGATCCTCTGTTAAGAATCAAGGGACAAACAAATAATGTGGATGTCATTGTAGGAGTCTACTATAGACCTCTGAGCCAGGATGATGATGCCAATGAATTATTCTTTGAGAAACTAAGGGACACTTCTGAGCCAACTGCCCTTGTACTTATGGGGGACTTCAACTTGCCAGAAAGCAACTAGGAGTATCATAGAGCTGGTACAACCTGGGCCAGAAGGTTCCTAAAAAACCTGGATGAAAAGTTAATGGAACAGGTCCTAAGGGAGCTGACTTGAAAAGACACCCTCCTTGATCTGCTGCTTGTCAACAGAGAGGATCACATGAGCTTGGATGCAGGACTGGGAGGGATACTAAGCAAGTCTGCAGGCANGTTGAGGTCACTTGGTCTGTTCAGCCTGGAGAAGAGGAGACTGAGGGGAGACCTCACTGCAGTTACAACTTCCTCATGAGGGGAAGAGGAGGGGCAAACACTGATTTCTTCTCTGTGGTGACTAGTGACAAGACCCAAGAGAATGGCCTGAAGTTTTGTCAGGGCAGATTTAGGTTGGATATTACAAAAAGATTCTTCACTCAGAAGGTGGTTGAGCACTGGAACAGGCTCCCCAGGGAAGTGGTCAGAGCACCAAGCCTGACAGAGTTCAAGAAGCATTTGGACAATGCTCTCAGGCACATTGTGTGACTCTTGGGGATGGTCCTGTGCAGGGCTAAGAGTTGGACTTAATGATTCTTGTGGATACCTTCCAACTCAGCATATTCTGTGATTCTCTGATTGTCCTGTCCAACTTGTGTCCAGTGTAACAATGCCCTTGAAATAGCTGTAAGGTTCATTTTGTTATGTGGGTTCAAGGGCCTGATTCAGTAATGCTTCTTCTGTAATATTTCCTGTTTGCTCATTTACAGTGTTGATTGCCTTTCTTGACGGTTTGGCTTCAGAAACATGCTGTGGAATTTAAATTTGTCCCCCTCCCATGCTGATGTTGTCATTATTTGTGTGTAAACACATTACATGGGATAGCAGAAATATAAATGAGATTTCCATGTTGAGTTGATTTATAAACAGTCAGTCTCCTAATTTATTGAAGTTGTCTTTGTGTCGTTTGCAAATGATTAGCAGCATATACCATACATAGGGTGCCCTTCTGTAACATGTTCAGAAAGAACAAACGAAAAATGTATACCATTATAGCACCAAATTAAGATCTTATTGAGCTTCAAGATGCTTTGAAACATGCAGTTACTAACTTAACTCTGCCTGTGAACTTGTCCTCATTAACTCCGTAATTAGCAAGATCATGTTTGATCTTGGACTTCATTAGACATTACAGCTGGAAGATTGTTTCAGTTTTAACACATCAGAATACACAATTAAAGTGATAATAAAGAATCAATATCACTTCCCTGTTTCTTAGAATTTTTCAAGGTTGCAATGTGCCTAATTAAACCTGGTTTTAAACAGTGAAAAATTAAAAAGTAGTGCGGTCATATTTATTTAGATTTAACAGGCTATTTAAAAGGATGTTTGAAATTTGCCCTGGGAAATAGTTTCTACTACATTTGCATGATGAGTAAATAGATGCCGTGCCTTCAGATTCAACTGCAGACTTAACTGGAGTAGATGTTACGTTCATGTCCCTTGTGTTGCCTGTGCTACATGCAAATTTCCTTCCCTCTTTTTACTTTGCGACTGGATCCAACCTTATAGCTCACTTCAGCTGATGCTCCAATATAAAGAGACAAACTTTTTCAGTTCAAGTTATTTATGTTTCTCTGACTTTTCCACCACAAAAACTGATCAATAAGTTCACTTTCCAGAGCAGCAGCCAGATTCCCTAGTACATCAAGACATCCTTGTGCAAGACAGCTGTAAAACTGGCCTAGTGTTGAGAGTGCAGCAGAGCCAAGCCTAAATTCAATCATTATGGGGCTCCTTTCACATCTATTTTCCCCACAGGAACCAGACTGGGATCCTCAAACAAGTGACTCTCTAATTGTTATCACAGCCTAGAAAACAATGTAAACTAGAGGAAGAAAAGAGAGATCTGTGCTCAGAAACCCTATGTACAGGTGGACCTGATTCTGTTTTCTGCCTGTCTCCTGGGTGACAAGCAACTGAACTGTAACACATTTCTGTGTCTGTTTTCCAATGACAGAGTGAGGCTTTTAGTCTTAACACTGGAAGAATATGTAGGAAACCTCAATGAAATTTCCTATTTAATGAAATGCAATTACATTCTAAACAAGATTAGAAAGACTGAGCATTCTCCTTCTACATATGTACTTTTACTTCAATTCTTCATCATTTTCATTTAATAAGCATAGTTAACTGAAGACACGAATCATGTCACTGAGGGAGAAATGGATAATGAAGGACCACTGAAGCACTAATCCAACTAATCTTGCCTTTGGCTCTTGAATTTGTGTAGATCCCAACAGTAAATATTGAGTTCCAAATCCACCCAATTGATTTCAGTGGCCTAGAGGGTGCCACATCTCTTCATTTTGTCTGCAATCATTTGAAACGAAATTGTTTTAAAGATATTAATGCTTCATTGATTTAAACTAAAACAGGCTCTAATTGTTGACGTTTGGGGCAGATTACAGAATTAGGGTCAGATCCCTGGCTGATGTGAATCCATCAAAAAGAACAAAATGACAATGAGAATCCTAGCTTATGTGTCCTGGATATAATGCCCTTGATTTATGGCAGTATTAGGGAAAAAATTTTGCCCATATCCAAAAGTTGGTGTGCCAAGATGACTGTAGACTAGCAGAGATAGCAACATCTAGGCTTGATCTTCTTCACTGTGGCACATTTCACTGCCTATGCCACAGATTGTATTGCAAACAGGGACTAGTCCACTGTCAGCAGTCTGCTCTCTTGCACAGCTGTGTGACAGGATGAGGATGGCCCGGTCACACGTGGCACTGTCCAACCCTATGGGTTACCCTAAGACATGACCCTTTGCCAATCAGCGTTTGGAGCACTTCTAGAAACACCTTGTCTCGCAAGATGTGTTGTCCTGACATCAAGGCTGTTGTGTCTCATATCCATGTTTCCACTGACCACTACAACACAGGTTTGTCTTGTCTCAGCATGACATAGATAGTGACTTCGCTCACAGCATTACTGACTATCATCTCATAACAGATAGGCCTTTGGTTGGAGCCACACGGCTCCTTTGGGGCATGTGACTAGATGTGCAGAGTGACTAAATGGGGACTGGGAAGAAGGGCCCACAAATCACAGGCAGCATTATAAAAATTTTGGCCAGCTGCAACCCTCCAAAAACTGCCTGTATCACACGTCAATAGTGTTTGTTTCTTAAGGGCCCCACTGCCACTCCACTGTGCAGACTGAGACTGTGGAGAGCACTGGGTCCTGTTCAAAATGGCCTTGGAACAGAGGGTTCTTGTGGGGGACACAATGGGGTCAGCAGCAGCTGTGGATCATCACAGCACCACACATGCTGGGGCACGAGTAAGGCTGAGGGCTCTATTGATCATGCCATGAAATGGCCAGCTGGCTACCACATGTCTACGGCTTCCACCCAGCAAGAAGACCCAGTGTGGACACCTTCTTCTTGAGGGCACTGCCGCAGTTAGGACATCAGCCACTCACTGCCTCTTGTCTTAGAGCCTGGGGACAGTCTGGGGTTCATCACACCTCTCAGCACTGACAGAAAAAATTATGCCCTTTCTCTGCCTGTAAAATGCACAATGTCCTGATGGAGCAAATACCACTGGCACCTTTGGGCTACAGGGCTGTTTAATACAAATGAAGCTAGCTTCCCTGCAAACAAATTGTTTCCCTTCTCTTCCCTGGCTGAGAAGTCTAAAATACAGAACAAGTGTGCCAATGTGCCCTGACCCTGGGGACTGTCTCTTCCCTGAAGGGCTGCACTCTGCCAGGCTGCCTCACTCTGGCCAGACTGCAGGCAGGGTGGCATGCTGGAGTTAGAGGAGACTGTCCGTGTGATATCAGCAGTGCCCCTTGAATGGCAGGACTAATTCTTCACATGAACAGTATTTCTGTGGCAGCAGTGGAGTCAAGTTCACAGAGTCCACTGGTACTAGGCGTAGCTAGAGTTTTATTCTCATCCTATTTTATCTTCCGTGTTCTCTGATACGCATGGCAAGACTCTTCCTGCTAATGAAGTGATTTTAATGCATTATGGGTTTGGCTTTGCATGTTTCCAAGAGTCAATCTTATTGCTTTATCCACGCAAAGTTAAAGATCTATCCTCATTTTCTGTCCCTGTGACATTCAGGAGGTTCTTGTGCCCAAAAGAAAAAAAAAAAAAAAGAAAAGGACTTCCAGTCCCCAGGCTGATTTTGGGATGGTTTATACTATCTCTAAACAGCAGGTTAATTTCAGTTGACACTTATTTATGAGAGCACAAAGTCTGGTGAGGTAATAAAAAAGTCAACTCCCAGAGAATATATAGCCTTAGATTTTCTTACCTAACATGGTTTTATTTAGAGATTTATTGAGCAAAATAAAGATTTGGCTGGCAAATAATGTTATCAATTGCTCCATATTTTAAGATCTTTTGAAAGCGCATACAAAAACCAGATTAATTTCCTTGTACACGATCTACTGTGGGGTATAAACACGTTTTATTCAGTGACTAGCCAAGAAAATGTAAATTAGCTGTCTGACATTTGGGAAATTCGTGTGGCTGAATTATATGACTTGTATATTTGGAAAACCCATAGGATTTGTTAGTATCCAGGTGGATGTTAATTTTAAATAACAGCCTGGTCAAATGCTGAGGTTTCAGTGCTGAATCAAAGACATAGAAGCTTCTGCCACCCCTATCCTTTTACCTACGTACATTTAGAGGATTTGTTGCCTGAAATCAGTTTTCAGAGAGAGGCTGGATGGATAATAACACATCTGGTCACTTGCAAGATGACTTTGTCTCTGCTGCCCTGTTACTGTTTGGCAAAGATATCTGCTTACATGGCCCACTTCTCACATCTGTGCAGAGTAAGAGTCCCCTTGCAAGACATAGCGTAGGGCTGTTGACTGGGTATGTGATTCCAGCTCCTCTCCCTATCTTTGTGGCCAGGGAAGATGGAGTGATAGGCTACCGTTCCCTATACAAATCTGCCATTCAGCGGGTCGAGGTTGGGAAATAATGAAGTCAGCACATTAGTGTCTGGCCTGCTGAGCCCACACTGCTGAAAGCTGCCGGTGGGTGAATTTCCCAGCGTTTGGAAACTTTGTCTCAGTTCTGCGGGTTTGCTCAAGTGTGCGATGGCTGTTTGCAAGGGAGCTTTCCTGCTGGGTGGGTTTGCTTTCCTCCTCGCAGCTCAGGGAAGGTGAGAGCTCTCCTTCATGTCTACCCTGCCCCCACTGCCGCCCCTCGCTCACCCGACAAACACAATGCTGCTCCAGCAGGTCCCCTCCGCTGGGGAGCTCTTCCCTCTCCCAACTCCCACATTGGGACATTTTTCCACATTTCCAGGATTACGGCCACTTTCACTTAGATCTATGTGTGTTGCCTCCACATACAAAGAAGCACTTGGGGACGGGATTAGTAGGATTAGAAGAGATTCACATATGTCCAGTTCAAGCAATTGGTATTCAAAGCTTTACACTTCCAAATGCCACCAAGAGAGAGAAAAGGAGCTGGGAGCTTGCTTTGCATTTCAGCACCTTCCTGCGGGGGACAGGGACCTTTGTCTGGGACGGGGAATACAAATGCCACCCCCCGCCTTTAATCCAACACCCCTTAGCCACCAACTCTTTCCCTTCAGTGCCATCGGTGGGGCTCTCCTGTAGCCCTGACAAGGAGCTACAACTATTGTGGCTTTCCCGTTTCTGTTTTTAGAGCAGCCCTTCTGCAAACTTTTGGCAAACTTCTACTGGAGTTTGGTAGGCAAATCAAGGTCTTCTCATGTTCAGTTTTTTACCATATATCTTGTCTGTTGCTGCAAGACAAGGAAGCATCCCTGGATTTAAAACATAAAGGCAAAAAAAGTGCCTTTGCTCTTGTTAAGTTAAATCCTTCACATGTAACTGAACTTTCATTCTGGCAAGGCAAACCCTGAAGACAAAACAAGTGCATTAGGCATTTCTGAAAAAGCAATGGAAAAATCTGCTTTTTCCCCTTTCATTTTTGATAGACTGCTTTCCTTGTTGCCTTTAGGGCAGTGGTGGTGGTGATTTCCTGATCATTAGACACATCAGTAAAGGCAGAGTCTATGTTGCATATCTTGCATTTTGGCAATCATTGCAAGTGTGAACATCTTTTTCAAAAATTAGGATGAACGCTTCAATATTATTCAGTGCAACAAACTTCTCTGTAGTATAGTGAAAGGTTTTTGCAGCAGGCAAGTGGAGCCCTTTTTAAATACATTCGTCAATTAATTAATTCATACATTCATTCTTTTGTTCAGTCTTTCTGCCCACTAGGATAAAATCTCTTGTGGAATACTATATTGTTTGCTGTGACTTATAAGGGGAAGGAATGCATACAACCAGATGGAAAAAAAACAAAACAACCAAACCAAACAAAAAACAACAAACAAATAATTTAAAAAAAAGGACAAAAACTTCATACCCCAAAGAATGTCCTCTGATTATTTTTTCAGTAAGTGTGTATTTGTTTTATAATTTTAAGCCCAGAAATGAAATTTCAGAGTATATGAAACAGGCTGAGGAAAACTAAAATGTTGCAAAAATACCAAAGATGGTCTCTTAGTTATTTCCACTTACTTTTATCTTTAAAAGGCATGGAGTCCTGGGTGAGGACTAGTTGAAATCAATATATTTAATATTAGTCTACTAATACTAGAGTAAGCCAGTACAAAGCCCAGTGGATCTTTATTCTAATTAATAAAATGTGCCAAGTTTGAACTAATATTTCGTTTACTTGCTATTTTTGCAACTCTAAGTCTTACTTCAATAAAAATACATGGTAAAGGTTGGCGTGAATACCCAGATTAAAAGAACTAAGTGTGTAGATTCTGGTGATTTTTATAAGTCACAAAATTTTGAGGCGTACAAATGACTCTATAAGATTTCAGAAAGGTGGAAACCCTTAAAGTATTGAAAAACAGCAGTGCTATCAGGTCTGTACATGCTCTCCAAATCTTCAGGGAGTTCTGAATAATTCACACACACTAATGATGCAGGAATAGACCTCTGCAATTTAAGAAAAAGGTAGTTATATCTGCAAAATCTAAAACTGTAACACACTGATTATCTATTTTGGGTGCCTGCCAGCCTGTCACCTAGTAAAAAAGATGATAAGAAGAGATGATAACTCAAAACATACGTACCTATGATCTTAATTTTAAATTGAATTTCATTTTCAGAAGTGGTGAGAATAATTACTTCCCACTGCACCCGTGAACATTAGTCATACAAAGCTATAAAATTAAAAATACATATAATTTCTTTCTTCTTTCCCTTTACTTTTTCTAGTACTGAATTTTATTTCCTATTTTTTCCTGTCTGTCTATCTGTCTGTCCGTCTGTCCGTCTGTCTATCTATCTATCTATCTATCTATTGTATCTATAATATAGACCTTATCTATTTACACAGTATTCTCCTCAGTGAAGGTTTTAACATCTCAATATATCCTTATTTTTTTGGTCTGTTGGTCTTGCTGAACTACAAGCAATAATTATTAGCAAGAGTGGATTGTGCATGTGCATTCCAGAATTATATTATTTTTATCTGGAAGAATCTTAGAATGCTCACCTCCCCTGAGTATATATATACCTGAAAATAAAAAGGTGGTAGCATAGGAGTGGTGCCAGCTGCTTGGATTGCTGTGTACAAACTGGTTGAGAAGAGGCAGTAGCTCCTGAGATCCTGTTCCATTCCATGCCCCCAGTCAGCAGTATTTCTGACAGCCAGGCAGAGAACTCGAGGCACTAACTTTCACCGAGGAATCATCATGTCCCATGTATTTCCTCTGTAAATTAAATTTGCTGTCGGTATCTGAAGCCAATGACTTCCTTACAAAGGTAGTGTTTTACCAGGGACCCATCTAAGCATACCTGCAAGGAAGTATCTTTCTGATGAAGAAAAAGAGATGATGGCTTCAGGCTAGATCTGGATGCAAGAAACTGCTGCTACTGGACACTCCCCTTTGGTTTGGATACAAAAGAATAACAGGCAAAATGGTTACAGAAGTGGTATTAGCAAAGTGGAGAGGATTACTTGCTTTTCATCCAGGGTTTCCTCTCTGGAAATTGTTTTGCTTAGCATTGATGGCTGAAGAGAAAATGTGAGCTCCCTTAGCTGAGCTTGGTGTCTATGCCTGGCATGAGCTCTCTTAAGATCTCATGATTAACATTTTCCTAATCGATTTCCTTCTTGGGAAACAAATATGAAAGGGTCTGCCCCCAATTAAAACACTTTTGTTTAAAAACTAAATTATCTCATCGGAGTAATTAAGTGCTTCCTTAAAGTGCTCACTGGTTCTTTATTGCAAGGAATAGCACTCGTGATTTGAATTTTAGGGGCCTGACCTCTGAGTCTATTGAAACCAAGAGACATCAGTCAGCTTCAGTAAGGTTTGGTTCTGGCCCTGACAGGCCTCATAATAAGCAAACAAACACCCCAGTTCATCAGTGTTTTGATAGTTAATAATTAACCTTTCCTGTAAACTGGTGAGAAAAGATAGTGTTGGTGGACCTAATCTTCTCTCCCCCTCTCTTTTAAGAGACAGAGGTGGGACTTTATGATCCTCATTACTATTGTGTCTGAGCACTTCTAAGCTTGCTTCAAGCTGCCAAGAATTGCAGGCTCCCAGTGTTATATCCATAGGTTTGTAGGTTTTCCAGTCAAATGACATATGCTATGTCCGAAGCCAGGCTGAAGGGAGGACCAAGAAAACCACTTGTCTCTTACAGCACAGCAGCCGTGTGCCTGGCCTTAAGCACTTGCCCAGCACAACTACGTCTGCAGTTACACTGTTGCTTGAGGGCTTCTTTAAGATGGACCTGGGACTCCCAATCCCCTTATGAACATTTCTGAAGGCTGGGTTCGGCAGGTGTGGTGGGGCAATTACCATTAGGCTACATGCTATCAACACTGTGCTCTCCCGTGTGCCTGCTTTCTGACCATCATTCTTCTCTTTTATACTTGTGTTGGATGTTATTTTCCTCTGGTGTATTTTATTTTCCATTTCAGGAATCGCATTTACATTAATAGTGCAATAGTCACTGAAAACGGACTGTGACTTTAAACAAGATGAGAATGGAGAACGATTCATACTGTAAGGGTAGGAAAATGTGATTTAAATGATGCAAAAAAAAAATTATTTTATATAGTAAAGCCTCACAGAACATTTGAAATTTCAACAGCTCAGCTGAAAGAAGTACAGCAAGAGACTCAGAAGTGATTTATAAAAGCAGCCTTATGCCTTAGCCAGGCCAGATTTTACCATCGTTTCTGGTGTTCATTAGCATCTCATTGCACATGTCGTCCCATTGATCCCAATGGAACAAGCCCACACAATAGACTCCTATTCAAGGGTGGCGAAGGCAGTCCATACGCCCATCCCCAAACACTGAGACATGGCAAAGGTTTGTGAATAGACTGCAGATAATTTTTGTTGTGTCTTCTAGAATTTGTACTAGCCTATTATCAACCTGTAAATATTCACTAGAAACATGCTTCGTTTAAAATTGAGACACAAAATGAGACAAGGATTTTTTTCTTCCTCTTTAGTGAGTCTGCCATGCTTTTGAATGTGTAGTGGAAGAATTATTCAACAATTTCTATGACTTTATTTGTTTTCACTATAGCTATGAAAAATAAGTTGGATTAAACTTATTTGTTTCTGAGATGGCAAAACATTTCTATTTTTCATCCTTACAACACTAATGTTTTCACTCTGACCTGAGATAATTGTAAATATATATTTGAGAAGTTTATTAAACAGCAGCCCTTCTGGAGCTTCTGATGGGGAAAATTTGGAGGGAGCTTATGGGAAGCTCTCCTGTACTCTCTATCCATCTCCCACTCCAGTTATAGCTGATATTTAAATAGACTGTGACTTCAAGATTAACGTGGTAATCATCAACTATCTACTAAAGCAGGGAGGGAGAGGTTCTTAAAAGTCAGTGTGTGAGTTTCAGTATTAAGTGTAATAGATGGAGAAAGTTCGCAGTAATAAGAATGCAAATAACTGTAACTGACACGGAAGGTCAGAAATAAAAAGAAAACTTCCTCGTTTAAGAATGTTAATATTTTAGGTGTGAATACAGGACAGACCTTAGAGGCAAAAGGGAAAATAAAGACAAGCCTTTGAGTAGTATTACCATCCTTCAACAGTGTGACAAGCCAACCATGATTCTCAAGTATGCGACAAGTTTTCCTGTCAGGAATGTCAGGTTTTGTCCATTTGGCATGTCTGAAGTGTGCACCAGAGTCTGAACTCTGCATATGGGAAGTGTGTATCACAGTCTCATCTCTGTGGCTATATTCTGGAGTTAGTGCAAGTTTTACCAACCATCTAAAAATAAAGTACTTATTGGATGCCTATTCAACAATACTGGTAGGTTGGTTTTTTTTTTTTTCTGAAATTCCAAACACAGTAATATATTTCACAGTTGGCTAATACCATGGCATGTCTGATAGCTGTCAAAACATTCAAATTGATTTTCTAGAATCTTTTCTCTGTATAAAATGCAGGTTTCAGGTACATTCATTACAGAAAAGAAAGAAAGAAAAAAAATTAAATGCCAATTGTTGATTAAGATATTTTTATTGTTTGTGGAAACGAATTTCCTGCTTTTGGTAGCAAATGTCATATATCAGAGGATCAGTAATTTGCACATCTCTAATTAATTCGTCTTTGACATTTTAGATTTTACTACTAAGGGTTTGTGCCAAATTTTTTCCAGAAGTTTTTCGGATCACTATTTAAATACAGAGATTAAAATGCCATTCTTATAAAACTGCACTGGAATGTCTGTCAGTTATGTCCTTCAAGGTTATATTCTCTCCAAAAGCAGTGCTTGGTATGGACCTGATCCTGTCATCTTCTGCAGAATACTTCAAAGAGATGAGTAAGGGCTCCAGTTTCATACTTAGAAACACAGAGGATTTGTTCTGACCCCTTATTGCCACCAAATTTAAAATTATAAGAATGGAGAAGAATTTTTCTGTATCCAGGCAGAGGAATATTATCTGTGGGTCTATCTGGCTGTGGAATTTGACTACAGGAGTCCGGGACAGCCTTCTCTTCCTTTTTCAGTCATTGCCCTCATATTGCCCTACTATTGGAAAGCAAATTCATGATAAACAAAAGAACTGAAATATTCTTTCAGTCTATAAACTTTGGCGATGTCAAAGTGTCAGATGACAAGATGCTATCAATCTGAATTATACTGTCAATCTAAATGAAATCCATTAGTATATCTTGAGCAAAACCAGCATGCAGTTAGGGAATCTCGGGTGTCGTCTCTAAAATACAATGAATGCCGTTTAAAAACAACAAAATTTGAGCTTTATGACCCAGTGCGGTGCAGCACAACCCCTTTGTAGCAGCAGTTGTCTCACCAAGAGCTGGCCGAGAGCTTTCTTGTAACGCAGTGATCTGGGCTTCTTCAACAGTATCAACAACTTCTTTATTATAGTACTAACAGTTATAACTATTTTTATACTGAAAGCACGTTTGTCAAATGTCCAAATTAAATTAAAAGCAAGCAGAGATAGCTAAAACTAGTAACAACAAACCATAAAAATGAAGAGGTTTCTAACAAACCCAAAAGAATAATACATAACACTAGTGTAAACAGCTTTCATATCATGAATCGGATTCTATGTTGCCGATTAGGTCAATAAAGTCAAAAGAAGCACAAGATTTAATATTCTGTCATGGTAATACTGCACAAGAGTAAAGTTCATCCAATTTCCATACCAAACTCTATAAGAATTCAAAATCAAACTGTTCTAAAGTGCATCCATTAACTGAAACCCAATATCTGAAAACGCATAATTTCCATTCCTTGCAACCTCTGAAACCAAAATCCGCCCCGTGAGCCGCCGCCGGGTAAGTAGCAGGTTGCATCTCCCACGGTCCCGCTCGGTGCCGACGCTGTGCGGGACGGGACGCTCCCGCACCTGGTACTCTGAGTCCTCCCGAGCATTTTGTCTTTCCAGAGACAGCACATTTCCTTTCCTCGCCAAATCTCTCTGCCTTTATCAAAAATAGGAATTAAAAGGCGGTAGAAAGCATGTTAGTCTGATAGAGCTATCGCTCAGCCGCATTTTTCACCCTAGTCGTCTCGCCGAATAGGAAAATATCTGGTTTTCTGACTCCCGGGGGTTAATTTCGTTGCTGTGCCGTCGGGGGCAGTTTCGCTGTTGACTGAACCAGGACAGCGGCACGCTCGGAGGTTCTCCGCAGCCCTATCCGGAATGCTATTGTCCGGGAGGATAGCGGGCACTTGTCCGGCGGGGAAAGACGGCGATGAGCGCAGCCACCCCTCCCCGGGGTAGCGCGGACCCCCGTCCCCCGAGGGCACCTACCGCCGCCGCTGGGACGGGACGGCCCCGCCGCTCTCCACCGGCAACTATCCCGGCGGATCTCCTCCCACGTGGCTGCGCCCACGGGTGGCATTTCCCACGCACAGCTCTGCTGCCCTGAGATCTTGCCCTTTTTCCTTTTTTCTTTTTTTTTTTTTTTCCCCTCAGTGCTTT
>WEIV01031239.1:60544-108102 GCA_013390005.1 Calyptomena viridis | reverse complement strand
AAGCAATGGCAGGGAAGGACATGAAAAGACATGGAGGAGGTGACTCCTCCTGATTCGCAAGCTGAGTAGTGACAGAGCAAGGACAAATGGGGTATTTCAACCGAAATGCCAAACAACTTTTGAAGGCACCTGTGCGTGATCCCTGCTGGTGAACGGGCCGTGCAATACTGCGGCACCCAAATCAGTATTAAGACAGAAGCACGCATACACAAACATT
Organism: Calyptomena viridis; assembly: GCA_013390005.1. Classification (NCBI taxonomy): domain Eukaryota; kingdom Metazoa; phylum Chordata; class Aves; order Passeriformes; family Eurylaimidae; genus Calyptomena; species Calyptomena viridis. The sequence continues at coordinate 107,885 of WEIV01031239.1, read as the reverse complement.
TGAAAGTGAAAAGAAGAATGTATATTTGTCCCCAAAACATACTGAACTAAGAAATTACGTTGTAAAGAAGTCACTCCCAGGCTGAAGTAAATCCTTACTGTAATTCAGCAAGATAATCAAGAGACACTGCTCCTTCCTTCCTTCCTTCCTTCCTTCCTTCCTTCNCGGTGCCCCGAATCCCTTTCTCTCCGGTCTCAGGCACCGGGGAGGATGTCCTGCCGTCAGAGAGTCCGGGTCTGAGAGGGAAGGGGGCGCAAGACCGGGAGGTGGGCATGGGAGTGTAGGATGCAACCTGTGCTCCGTGAGGGGCTGTCCTTGAGGAGGAGGTAGGCGGGGTGACGCTCCGGGGCCGTCGGAGCTGTGCTCCGGGCTCTGTGCAGGACCCGGGCAGCCGCCCCGCCGTCCCGGGGAGAGAGGCGGGGGTGGAGCCTCTGCTTGGCCCCGGCAGCCAGAGGTACTCTCACACACTCCCTCTTCTCCTCGGCGGCGCTGCTGGCGGAGGGAAAGCGATCAGAGGGCAAGCACAAGAGGAGGGAAATGCGGCGAAGGAGCGGGAAGCCGCGGAGAGAGGGCTGCGGGGTGCAAGTCCGGACGCGGGGTCCCGGTCCGGACGCGAGGCTGCGGGCCTCTGCTCAGCCGACCCGACTGTCCCCGACGCACCCCTCCATGCGGGGCTGACACGGCTGGAGAACAAACCCGCGATCCCCTCGGCCCTACATCCTCCTCGGCCCTGCATCCTTTCCCCCGGCGTGGGGACAGCGTCTTGGACGGGGCTGGTTTTGCTGGGGCTGTCCCCAGCTGCGGCTGCCAGCAGCTTGCAGAGCGTGCGGCGGGACTGGGCTGTAAATGACAGTCGAGAGGAGGATGAAGTCACCCCTCTCTCCAGGAGCCGGCAGACAGGTACCCGAAACCCACCGCCTTAACTGGGTGGGTGAAGGAGCAAGGGTACACAGACCGCTTCGTGCTTTTCCACAGCGAAAGCGACTGAGGAGTCGCATGAGGCTGATAGGGTTTTGAATCGCCAGAAAAGGCGTGATAAATGTCCCGTCCTTCCGGCTCCTTTCTGGCAGCAACGTACCCCAGGTGGTGCGAGTCAGTCACCAGAGACTCGCCTCCCTGGTTTCACGCCCTGACCCGCGGAGAACGGGAGAGGGAAAAGAGCATCCGAAGAGATGCCGTTTCCTTCTCCTTTTCGATGGATGAGGAAACGCCGAACGACTTGGAGAGACGATGCTGCGGGCAAGGAGGCGCCTTCGGAGAGCGGCTGCCCCTGCCCTGCCCTGCCCTTTCCTTCCCTGCCCTCCCCTCCTCTCCCCTCCTGGGGGACAGGACCCCTCCACCCCCACCTCCCGGGATCCACCACAGATTTGACACCAGTGTGTGATTCAACTCTCTGAGTTGTGGGATTTCTTTCTTCCTTCACTCTCCCATCCTACCAGACCCCCACACCTGACAAGTGCAACCCAGACCACCCCTTCATGGGGTATCTCTTCTCCAGCTACACGAGGCCAGGGAGGAGGTGGGAGTGGGCTTGTGTTTTGATTAATATGGAAATAAAATGCAGAAATAGCAGCAGTACTTAGCTTCATTGCTTCAGTTTAGAGATTTATTGTTGAGGAGATAAACACTAGGCTGGGGGCCTTGCTTAGTAATTCACAGTCGCCATCAGTTATTACTAATGAGCAAATCGTTTTTCTTTGAAGTCACAGAGGGAAAAAAATATGGGAAAAAATGAAAATTTTTTAATAGGTTGCTACCCCCTGCCCCAGGTCCAAACCTCAGGCTGCCTGCCTAGCTCCCCTGGTTGGGGCTCTACTCTCCAGTCAAAACTAAAAGGTGTTTATTACATTTTTGTGCCTCTTAAAATGCATGCCTCCCTTCAATTTTCTTTTGTATTTTCCTACTGCTTCCATCTAAAATGTTTTATTTCATATTATCTGTTCTTTGCAGCCCCATTTCCCCTCCTGCAGAAGCAGGTAGGCATAGATTTGAGCTGGAAAGTGCTGTCACAAGATAACATTGTCCTGCTGCCAGGGAAAATAATGGGGTGAGACTGAGAGGGGGAGTATAATCCTTTACTAGATGTGGTAATATTTTGGGGGGAAAATGGGCACTTTGGGGGTGCACAAAATAATTCTCAGATTTGAAACGGAAACAGCAAACTAGTAGCTAAGTACAAGCTAAGTATTAAAATGTAAGCAGACATCTTTCACTGATGTTCTGTGAAATCTAAGGATTTGAGTTCATTGTTTCACTTTCAGTGTCACTAGGCATACTTTGAGACATCCACACTGTACTGCCAAAAAATGACTCAGAACCTGCTGAACACTCATATTTTACTGGACCAGCAAGAGATGTCAGGTGAGAAATCCTAGGGCATCTTATCTTCAGTAAATACCTGTGTTTAGGTGGCTGAATTGAGCCTTACAATCATAGAAACATTTAGGTTGTAAAAAACCTTTAAGACCATTGAATCCAATTGTAAACCTAACATTCCCAAGTCCACCACTAAACCAGGTTCCTAAGTGCCATCTTAATGTATTCTGAATAGGGAAACAGGGTAAGAACAAAACGATCTCACAAAAAAAAAAAAAAAAAAAATAAAAAAAAAAATCAGTGTAATAGAAATCTACACTTTGAAGAGAAAAAAAACAAACCAGAAACCCCTCAACATTCACAGAAGGATCTTCCCCCAGTTGCTTAACAACTTTTTAAACAAAGAAGTTTAATCGTGGTTTAATTGTTGATAATTTTGCCTTTTATGCATTTTTTTTCAAGTAATCAGGTCAATTAGGAAGATTTTGGGGTCAGATGAATAGAACAAAGAGGAACTATGAATCTTACATCTCATCAGGGAGGTCATAAAATTTCTGATGGATCTGTAGCTGTAGATGCAGATCAGTATTTTGGTTCAATATTTTTATGTTTGTTTATTTTCCCCCCAAAGTGTTGTTGCTGTTAACACGTACATCTTGAAAGTTACCTGGCAGAACAGCCAGGTCTGCCAGATGAGCAAGGGAAAAAACTACACGCAATGCAGTAATTTAGTATTTATTATGAAGATGATTTGTGGAGACCTATAACTCAAAAAGTAACAGATATCTTGAAAAACATATAGAGTGGTGACAAAAAAAAAGATTTGCATGGGACCTGGTTCTGATGCCTTGTAAGGTAATAAAAGCATGTTAGATTCAATTTTTAAGGCAGAGATAGCAGAGTTGAACCACAAAAGCTCCTGGTTCCAGCAGGTAGGAACAGGAGAATTAGCCAGTGGTATTATACTCTCCTCAATTGTCATTTAGACCAATGAGATGAAAAGAAGGTTAATGAATGGTTAAATATTAGTGTGTAGTTTCATGATCATTACACAGGCACAAGTAGTTCTTCAAAAGGAGCTTCCTTTTATTTTTATAGTGCCACATTCAATGTTTTAGAAGGCAGATTTAAATGCAGGCCAGTCAATCTCCCAAAATGGCAGAGAACGAGCTGTGGTTTCTGAATACATGTGTCACTTCCAGGAAATCCTATCTCATGTCAGGGATGTAGATGAGGATGTGATATTACTTTAGTCATCCCACCAGAGGAAATATTTTACAAATGATCTGCTAAAGGAAAGTTGATATTTGTGTTATAAAAAATGCATTCTGTTTTTGATGATGCTAAATGACCTTTCTACATTCTTACTTTTTGTGGGCTTTTTTGGGGGGAGTGTGTGCTTTTAAAAATTTTTTTCTTTTAATGTATTTTGCTTTTGTTTTAATTGTTTTCTAACCGGTGGCTCTGACTGTCATGCCCCAGGTGCTACTTTGCTGTGTTTCAGCTGCAAACAGTTAGGTGGCTCTCTAAAAACATGAGATTTGATTTGTAATTTTTAAAAAGCAGAGGAATGTTTCACAACTAATAAAAACTTATTTTTACAAAATTTGACCTTTGACCTGAGGGAGTTGTAAGCCTTCATGTATGGGGTCAGAGGAAGAACAATAAAGTGACTCCATAAAACATCCTGTTTCCAGACTTTTTATTTGTGGTGATAAGCAAGGATCTGTCAAGTGCTGTATAGGAAGTAGACAACTAAAAATGCACTTTGTCCCTTTTGCTGCCCTACCTCATGCTTTGCAAAGGAATTGGCCATGGTGGATTTTGTGGCCTGTGCTGTCAGATCTTCACACAGCAAGTGAATTTTCAGGTAGCTTGAAACATCTTGGGAGAGATTCCATCCCCGGCTTCAGTGCTTGGCTTTTCTCCTAAAACCGCAAGTGACAGTGACAGAAATTCGTCCCAATTTTGGTGATGATGTGTGGGATGATGGTTTGCTTGAGCACACTGAGAGTTGAGTTAGACACCACTCCACAGCACTTAAGTGCTAATACATATAATGGGCTACGGATGCATCATAAACAAACCTGCCAGGTCTAGAAATCGTGGAAGCCTTGTGTGTACCTTGGTATTCCATGCAAAGGCCCAGATTGTTACCAGTGTCTGAACAACTTTGAGTCACACAAATTGAAAAAGGACCTAAACTAAATGAATCTGAGGGCTTCATTTCAATGGGAGGTGGATGCAATAGTTTCCAGACTACTGAGGGCCCAACACATACATGATGTCTTTGCACATCCACTCTGGGAATATCAGAAAGCAGTTACTGTGGGGCAGACATTTGGTGTCTAAGGACAGTCTAGCTGAGTCCCTGCTGCTCTGCAGGAGTGCTCTGCAGACTTCCTATGAGCCTGGTGTGTGCTGCCTGTTCTGCCTCTCCTTCCCTCAGAGTGTTTCTCTAAATGACTGCTGTGACAAATAGTTACCTGAGGTGCCTGTAGCCCAGCCAGCCTTCAGGCATAGTCAGGTTTGAGAGGCTCCATGTGTTTTGGAGAGTGCACAAAACACCAGCCCACACCAGCCCTCTAGGCCACGTGCTCCTTGTGGCCTTGAGGCTGTATCTGTTGTGTTCAATTTTGAAGCAAGATGAGGTATGCTCTGCAAAAGCAGTTGAGCACATCTTTCAAAAGCTTCATGCTCCTCTTTCTATGGTTTGTAATTCCCTAGAATCTTCAGCACAGTCACTTTGTCCTTTCCAGAAGTGGAAGTGTACATCTCCTGTATGTCATGTCTTCCATTACTTCTGCCAGGATATGAGCTTTTTCTTATATGACTTCAGTGCAGCTGTAGATGTCTGCCTCACACATCAGCACACTCTTCTGTCTTTTGGGTGCTTAAGTGTTTTCCCTTTATCAGGGTTCTATAAGATGCCCAAGATTTCCATTCCAAGTTAGGATCATAGACTTCAGCTCTCCTAGTAAATTCACCAGTGACGCATAATATTTTCAGGCATTGTAGCTCAATTATTTATGGAGTCAAATTGTTACAACAGTTCCTGGCATGTTTTCACTCCAGACAGCTAGCACTCCCCTGAAAATTTCCCAGGCATGGTCTGGGGATAACATAGGCCAAAGGCCAACGCCAGCAGGCAAGTTGTGTTCAGCCACACTGCCTGGAAAGAAAGAATTTAATAATGTGGACACACGCCAGTCTGTGCCAGTTGGCTTCAGAGCTGGGTGATGGTCACAGGCATGTTTTGTATAGATGTAATCTCAGAGTCTTTCTCCCTTACAGCAAGCTTTTGCCCTTGTCATCTCTTTCTGTCTGTCTTTCTTTCCACCTTACCAGTAGAATATATTTTCCTTGTGAAGTAAGATATTTGTCAGAATTATTAACTGATCAAGGTCCTCATTATTGGATTTGTTTCCACTACTCCTTGGCTTTCTCTGCTTAGCTTTTCCCAAGTGTGCATGATTGGTTTATTGAACTATGAAACTGTGAAGAATGTCTATTTCTACTTTTGTGCCATGTGCCAGAAATCCTTCTTCCATGGGTTTTACATCAACATGGGATAAAAGATGCCCATGGCAGTGAGGACGCACATTCCACAGGCACTTTATCAGTTCATAAATGTGACACATAGACATAAAATAGTCCTCAATATCAGAATTTATCGTATGTCCGGAGACAGTCCTTCCTCGCCTATCATCAAATTTCCACCAAGAAAAATGAATCTACGATACTACCTCTCTTGCTTTTTTCACTCCCAAATGTGTAAGCAGCTGGGGAAAGCACAGGCCTTTTGCTTTCTGCTGTGTAAGGAACCTATACTTCATGGGAGAAGTGGTTTCAGACATAAGTTAAATTTGAAGCGTAGGGCTTTCCCCTGAGACTAGTCCCCGCTTCTTTCCACCTGCTTAGACAAAGTAAGCTGCACTTAGTGCCTCATCCTTCACTTGCTTCAGCATATTTCAACTTATTGATTCAAAGCTATGATCCAAGAGAAAACTTTACTTTTCCCTTTTTTATTGTGTTTCATAAAAAGTTGCAGTGTTTTTTTTCTTCCCACTCCTGCATTTCATGAGTTTGGCAGCACGCCATCCATGCTTTTGAATCACAGCACTTCTTTACAGTGTCTTTGTGTCCAAGCTTTCTGCCTAAAATCCTGCCTACAGGCAAAGCCTGCACTAACTAAATACCCTGAATCAGATCAGCACTGACTGCTTCTTCCCTTCTGCCCATGTGGATTTTACCTGAGATCTCTGGGGTTAGTTCTGTTCCCAGGAATATAGCAGTAGGACAGTCCTCCTGTAAATGTAGTATCAGTATTTCAACTCCTTCTCTCATAGTCATATTGGGACTGCATTACCTGGCCTGCCCCCATGAAGATCCCAATATGTCTCAGATTTTGCAGGGCCCCAAAGCCAGCACCTGACCCTTTCTTTGACATAGTCAGATTCAGTCACTTGAATGTCTCCTGCTCACCTCCTCACTCAACCACCAGCTCCATCCATCTCTCTCCATGGGCAGCCCTCTTCCTCCAGCTGCAGCGTCTTCTATTCCAGCCTTCACTGCTGTGGTTGTCTCACCTTGCCATTGCATCTGCCTGACCATCTGTTGAACCATGTGCAATATAAATAACAGCTAGTGACAAATAATATCTACAGATACCCTCCTGTAATAGTTTGGTGGTCTTACCAGACATCCACAACTTCATACGATTTTCTTATTTCATTTTGCAGGTCACAATTATGTGGTAATATCAAATGGGGTTGTAATGTTACAGTGGTTTGGAGTCCTTGCTTACTTTGTAAAAAAATTTTCATATTTTCCCCAAAAGTGTTTGTCATTATGCAATTGCCCTTGCTCCAATCTGTGATACTCTTCTCACTGGAGAGATCACAATAGGCCCTTATTCTATGCTTCAACATAGCATTGAAGATAACACACTGATTGTAATGGGTAAGGGAAAATCAGCTTTTAAAATCAAGTACATTTAATATTTTACATCAGAAAAATGCAGAGAAAAGTGAGAATAGTAGACTTCTCTACATTCCTCTGCATGGAGAAGCAAAAGTTTTAATCTAGAGTCATAGAATCATAGCATTAACAAAATTGGAAAAGACCTTTGAGATCATCGAGTCCAACCTATAACCCAACACCAACCCTTCATCTAAACCATGGCACTAAGTGCCTCATCAAATTTTCTCTTAAATACCTCAAGGGACGGTGACTCCACCACATCCTTGGGCAGCCTATTCCAATGGCGAATCACCCTTTCAGTGAAGAATTTTTTCCTAACGTTGAACCTAAACCTCCCCTGACAGAGCTTGAGACTGTGTCCTCTTGTTCTGTCACCGGTTGCCTGGGAGAAGAGACCAACCCCTGCCTGACTACGACCTCCTTTCAGGCAGTTGTAGAGAGCAATAAGGTCTCCCCTGAGCCTCCTCTTCTCCAAGCTAAACAACCCCAGCTCACTCAGCCTCTCTCCACAGGGCTTGTGCTCCAGCACCTTCACCATCCTTGTCGCTTTTCTCTGGACACATTCAAGCATCTTGACATCTTTCCTAAACTGAAGGGCCCAGAACTAGAGAAAGTGAAAACCTGTCTTAATGTGTCTGGTCAATAACACATTTTTATCTCACTGAGACCTTTAACCTGCCCTTAGACATGAACACAGTCACTGAGGTACTGAAAACATGTAGGTGATGTAGTGGGCTGATGCTTCATCCAGTAGTCATGGACAGCTTTGCTTAGAGGCCAGTAGCTGAGCTGCAGCCTTGCAACAGGAATTTGTCCTCTATCTCACATCTTTCTGGCTGCATTTGAATGCCAAAAATGAATTGCTCTAAACATAGCTCCCGAGCTAATTGATGGCACTGACACATGCCAAAGTAATCCTTGAACAGTTGTAATGATCCTAATGGTGAGCATAGCTGAGTGGTATTTGAAAAGCTTTGCTTTTTCACTTTTGTTCTTGATTCAGTTTAGGGATGGTCACAAAACTACTATATTTGACAATGTGCTTGTTTTATTCCCCATCTTCCTTGAACTAACAAGCTGATGACAGATTTTTAGCACAGGTGGGATTGTTTGAGAAAAATATGTCTAGGAAGCAGGCTCACTTTTTAAGCAAAATTGAGCTTCTCGTGGTCATCTCTCAAGGTACTCAAGCTTCTTCAGCAAAGGGGAGCTGCTGGGAGGAGCTCAGGGGAAGGAGGAGAACAAGTATCATACATAAGAACAAGTATCATATAAGCCTATCTTTCAGTTCTTATTTTTCTATTGAAGACAGCCTTGCACTTGCTGGCTGAAGGTCCTTATTTCTGCAGGTCAAAGATGGACAGGTGTTTCCTAAACATCACATTTTATTCATGCTTCCCCCAGCTGTGGAGCTGCCTGTGAGGTTGCTGTCTGCCCTCTGCTCTGCACAGATCACTCCTGTGGAGACCCTGTATCCCACCAGTACTGGGGACCACAGTGACTGCCCACAAAGAGATGCTTGATACAGTGTACAACCAAAGCTACCTGGCCACAGTGACAAGTGAGCCTCTCAGGGGCTCTACACCCTCTGTACATACAAGTAAGGATACTTGTGCAGCAGCCTGCAGCCAGCAGCCTGGGGGTGTATGAGTCACCTCTAATTGCATTGCTGACACCAATTCACTCCTTGGCCTTTGACAGGGCTTTGCAGACACACACAGGTTTGGAAGTTAGGACTGATTTGTTGCCCAGCTTATCTGCTCAACTGGAACTTGGAAAGGCACAGAAGTTCTTTTTGTGGACCAAAATCCCAGTACCAGCATCTCCACAATCAGCTGGCAGTGATCTGGAGTGGGGGAGAAAACCACCCCTGAACATGCTTATCCTCCCTTCCTGCACCACCCTCGCAAATACACGCAGCGAGTTTTCCTTCCCACTTTTCCCTAATTCTTTAGGCCAGCTCCATACATTTCAGAATGACCATGGGCAATGCTTGTCTTTTTTTGATGAGGGTTTTGTTTTTTTTTTCCAGGGAAAAAAAATACTAGTTTGGGTTAAGACTGGTTAAATCTCTTAGGACCTCAGTTGTGTTTTCAAACATATGTGAAGGGGAGGAACCATTTTTCACACGTCCTAAAGAATATAGCTGACATATGGACCATTCAAAGGAAATTTTTTTCAGGCCATTGGCCATGCATGAATGGCCTGGTTTATACAGTGGGTACCGAAGATATGATGAGGATCTTCTCTCAGAAACTGGGCTTTCTAGGTCGTGAGAGCAGATCTTGTAGATGCTAACCATGCTACCAGCTCTTGGGATCGGTACCAGACCCAGGAGCCAGCTGGAGGGGCAGGGGTGGTTTGGGGCAGCACAGTTGCACATGGCCAGGCTTGGGCTGGAGGGGAAATGTCTCCCCACCCTGAACCTGCCCCAGCAAAATCTGCCCCGTGTAACCCCACTTTTGCTCCTCTCCATCATAAGCTTTCTCCTTGCTGTGTTCACTGGTGTTTGCTGCTCCAAATACTGCTTTATCGTGACTGGGTGCCATTGTAGTTCTGCAGGTAGATTTAGCATCTCAATCATCTTGCCACTAATTACTTCCAAGGCCCCAGAGAAACACCCTATAAATCTTTTTACTTCCTCGTGAAAAAAAAAGACAACCCAAAACCTAAACCACAAAACAAAACCAACAACAAACCACAAGGAAGTTCAGGGAAATAAATGCCTAAATCGAATTTCTTGCTTTAAAAGTTCTTTACATATATCACCACCAACCAGCATGTAAATTTTAGTCAGCTACTGGACTAGTCTTTTAAAGAAGTTGAAAAATGGCCCTGTGTCCTCAAAGGACACACCTGTTATCTGAAACAGTTTTTAACCAGCTTGTTAAGCAGCTTTGACAGATCAAAGACCCCAGACAATGGGCACAAACTTTAACAATAGTTTAGCCTTGAGCAAAAGCTTCTGTCAAAGCAAGGCTTGTGCCAGTAGTATTATGGCCTGCAATTGAAAATAAATTTTACTTGAATAAGTACCTCAGTCTGATCAGAGGCACTGCCGCCAGGGAGACAAAAGCAGTTGGGGATAAGTTATTGACTCCACTGACAGCATGAATGAAGTTCATTATGCCAGCCCACTCTTGGTAAATGTGTCAGGTTTTAAACTGAATTAGGTGGCAGGTGCATGGACCATTTTCCTGCCCCCCTTGAGACAGTAGAGGGCCAGTAATCACCTGATTCTACAGACAAATGTTTAGATTTGGTTTTCATATTGCACGGGCACAAGTGACAGCATATTTAAATCATAAATAAGGTTTCCTGAAAGCCCTTGTCTACCCCACTCTCTCTCTCTCTGTCCCCTGTCGCTGGCTGGCTGTGCTCCCGTTGCTTTGCCCAATGGATGCTGGAGATGGATTTGCCTCCCCTTCACTGCCCCTGCTACAGCCCCTCTTCTAGTTCCTCTTCCTATCTACCATGGAAGCATGCAGGATTCGAGCTTCCACAGAGGCCACCTCTGGGTCCAGCCCTGAGCCAGAGGGAAGTCCAAACCCTCCTGCTCCTGTTTGGGTGATAGTGCACACAGCTGCATGTTTCTGACTTCAGCAGGGTCTGGATCAAGCCCTCCCACAGCCATATATGTGATATATATGGGCCTAAACAGATTGAATCCAGATATCCTGTGTTAACCTTTAGAAAGAATTTCTACAGTGAAACAATATTTAATCCTTGCAAGCTGATGACAAACACCACTAGCACTGCAGTTTCACAGAAATGCAGGCTGGATCAGAAAGAAGTTCTGTGAAACATATAGATGTATCTATGTGTGTATACATACATTAAAAAAATGCATATAAAAATACAAAAGCATCTAGATATGTATCAGTGTTTAAACATTTTACTAGAATTTGAAGAAATAAGGTGATAATCTGCCATGATAATATGATTTTTCTCTGCTTTAAGACTGAACTGCAGTTTTAAGATGTATCTTTTTTTTTTTATCTGCATATTTTGCATGAAAATATTTTGGTTTATAGTCTGCCAGGGCCTACAAGAATAATGCAAGATCAGCTGAACTTCAGATACTTTGGATGCCAGCTCTCATTACTTAATCATGAGACACAGGACTATTAAGACTCTTAAAAATGAAAGCCTCGTTCTCTGACCAGAGAGGGAAGAGTTGGCATATGCCTTTGGCTGCATGCCTTATTTATGTTAATGAGCAAGTAAGATTCCTTCCCCTGTGAGGGAGATGAACATCCCTTCTCCTGAAACTTTTGGGATCTGCTGCCTGCGTGAGTTACAAAGTCTTTTGCTTTTTTACAGCATTTTGGATGCATGTGGGTACTTTTTTGAACTTGAGTCACTTAAATGACCTTAACGTTTCAAAAATGTCTTCATGAGCCTGAAAAACGTCTTTTTTTATTTTGTTTTGTTCGCTTTGCTTTTGCCCCCCACATGCTGAAGGTAACGGTTTTGTGTTTGTCTGCTTAACAACCTCTGAAACAGACACCAGTCTCTGAACTTTAACAAAATTTATTTATCCTCTTTCTCCAGGGGTTTCAAAGAGATGAACAAACAGTGGCTAGTCCTTGCACCTGAAGAAAAATATTGTTGCTGTTCCTCAAAACTGAGAGGGAATTCCAAAAAGATGGGATGGGTCTCGCTCAATGTCACAAACCAGTCAGTGGCAGATTTGCACTTCAGCGGGTGTTTCAGCTTCACCCCTGAACATGACATTGCTAAAGATGCATTTGGCTCAGTCCACGATTGTATTTAGTACACCTGTTAGGATGGACATATCGAGCCCCTTCTTTTTCTGACTTCAATACTAATAGACCCAGGAAATATCACTCATGGACTTCCAACAAGAGAAATTGATTCTTTTCCTGATACACAAAACTGGAAAAACAAAGTAGGCTTATTCTTTGGGGCTATCTAAAGACTGCTGTGTGTCAACACACAAAATCATTTCTCGCAGTGGTATCACTTGCTGGATATGTTCCTTCCCTCCAACTATAGCAGATGGTGTTTCATAGTTGGTCACAAATGGCTGTCAGCGAGCGTTTGTCTGCCTGCCAGTAACCTGTAGTTTGGGGACTCCCTCGGAGAGTGTACCAGCACTGACTCTGCTGATAGCAGCATCTGAGAAAATGATCCGTCCTTTCTTGTCAGGCACAAAATTAGCCATCTCATTTTCAAACTGTTGACAAGGGGGATATGAAAGAACTAAGGGCCGTGCTGGCTCAGATGATGTTTCTTCAGCGCTGGTTTGAGGCAGCGAGTGCTGGCTACGGAACAGAAGCTGCCCTTACCACAGACAATATTGACCTCTGGGGAAAGATGAGGATATGAGTGCAGCCCTCTCCTCGTGTCAGGATCTTGCGTGGCATTTCCACCTTTCCCAAGCTCCATGTAGATTTCTCTCGGCCAGTGTCAGCAACAAGGAGGAGATGACATTTAGTGACATTGGTCTGTAGCAGGAAGAAGCTTTTGACCAGCTAAAAGTCCCAGTGCATGAGCCAGGTTTGCTGCTGTCTTCATGTGCGAGGGGAGAAAACAGGCAGGCAGCCTGGGGGCCACTGTGATTGCAGCTTTGTCCCAGCAGCAGGAAATGAGAGGGATGAGAGAAAGAGCGAGCAATGGTGACAGAGATCAAATACTTCTGCCCCCACCAGCTTAGACAGAAAACAATTTTGGAAGCTTTGTAGCAACTTGTAGAGACAGTCATTATTTCGCTGGTGCACATCCACCTTTCATGCACACACAGCTACAACTCCAAGTGATTTATTTCAACAGAAATCTTAGAGATGAGTCTGTGGAGCAGAGCTGAAAGCTCTCCACAGCAGCTAACTCAGGGTCCTCCTCTCTGTAGAGCAATTTCTGTTTAAAACTCTAAGTAGGATTTGGGTTGCTAAGCTTGACTGGCCTTACATTCTACCTGCCTTAGCCAGGGCAGGGGTCCCTTCCAGGCATGTCAGCTGCCTGTCAGAAGGGATGTGTGTCACTCATGATTGCACGGCACTGCTGCCAAAGGGATCTGGTGACAGGGTGCATTCCAGCGCTCCAGTGTTCATATATGTCAAGAAGCTGATCTAGGTATCAATCCTGTGTAGAAAAAATCCTGCGTTGCTGCCAGTTGCTATAGACAGTAATTTTGTTGCTCTAACTCTGACCTGCTAGAAGAGTTTTAAAGAAAGCCCATTTTCAGAATTTCCACTTCACAGAGAGTTTCTAATATTGCAGAATTCTTTTTCATCCTAAATGTATCCTGTGTGAGAAAAAGATAGAACAAAAATTTAAGTGCTTTAAAAGAGAAATTATAACTGCTTTGGAAGGCATCAGAATGATCCACCTGAAATGAAATATCCTAAAAATACAGGACTGCTGAGCTTCAATTTTCATATTTTTGTCACTGAACTGATGCTAAAAATAAAAAGTACTAAAAAAGTCAATAGTTGAAAGTCAAAATGAAGAACTCAGACCTTGTTCTAGTCTTCTAAAAATGAAATATTGCTGTAACTGAATACCATGAAGGTTGGTACCTCCAGCTAATCCACTCCTTCCAGTGCAAATTTTGGTTTCCAATGAACATTTTGAGCTACTTTGTGGAACATTTGTATACAAAACCGAATTCACAAAGTAACTGCATAACACCAATGACCACAACCAACCCGAACAAAGAGGGCACAAAAACTTTGCTTAACTGGAATCGTGCTTGTAATGAAATTTCAACTATTTCAACATTAGAGATTTTCTCAGGCTATTGAAGGTGGAATCTACAAGCAAGGTTGAAAATCAAGTCTCCAATCACGGTCTTGTTGCATAAGATCTGTAACTACATAGCAATTTTCCATTTTCCCTGAGATTCAAAACTGAATTTTTATTTTGATTTTTCATATATGAATAAGTCTGTTTCTCTTCTTTGGCTACGAAGGTTTTTCTGAGAAAAACAAAGAGAGAACTTAGATGAGGTAAGGCTATCTGCCTGAGAATGTGATGAGACCTTAACTCAGGTGCCCAGTGAGGATTATGGAAATACCTGTTTCATGACTGATCAGAATGAGTACAAAAGGAGAATGATGACTAGACTAAGCCTGATCCTCAGTAATTGCATTGTGCTCTGGCTTGCATCCAGCAATGCATTCAAGCATGAAGTCTGAGTGAGACAATGCAAATGTCTGAGGTTAAGCACATGTATAAATATTCTTGATACATATTAATTGTGAAGATTTCTAGAACCTGGCTAAGAGGAGTAGCATGGCTCCTTATGTAAGTATGTTTAAACTCAGCTCAGCTTACTCTACTACCTGCTAGGTCATTTATGTGTTTGGTTTGTCCAGGTACATTGTTGTGTTTGTGCATGTATTGGACATGTGAGCGTGAAGTTCATATCCTTGATTACTTACAGATAGACTAATTTAATGACAGACATGCCCACTATCTCCAGTGTCTAGGACCATAGTGAAGGGCCTCACACAACAAATAGAGTAGTCATTTCTCAGGCAGCCCTGTTTCAGGCAAAGATCCCAAAAGAAAAGGCTGCTGAAGATCCTTGAAAGCCCAGTATCATCCTAACAGTGGGCATCCTCTTTTGGAAAGTCTTCGAGGACAGAATTTTTTTTGTGGATGTTTTCAGAACATACCATAAATATTTTCTATTTTCCCTTTGGGAAGTGCAACAAGTGTCTGAAAGGCTGGAGAATGCACATGGCCACCACTTACTGTTTCAGTGTAAAAAGCACTCATGCTTAGGGAAAAGTGTTCCTCTCAATCAGCATCTTCACTCTTAAGTTATCTTGCTGATTTTAGCTAAGACTTCTGTTGCCCAGAGATAACACAGTGGCCATTCTAGTGGTCAGCCTGTGATTGATCAGACAAATATTTCCAATGCAGAAGTCCATTTTAGTAAAAAAAAAAAAAAATGCAGGCACTTCAGAACAGTGTGGTCCATTTTGTGGTCCATCACTGAGGTAATCTTCAACAGCAGCTGCCATGGTCAGTAAATTGGTTCCACTAGCTGAATGGGAGGTATGCACAGAGTTTTGGAAGTCACCAACTTGATTAAGAGAGATGCCCTGCACCAGGAAGATGACATGACTGTTGAGGCAGTCTGCAATGCTCTCATGCACTATGGGGAGCTCTGCTGCCACACACAGTGAATCATGTGCTGGTCCAGGACTCTGAAGGCAGGGATGGATTTGTGGGCTTACGCGCATCAGGAAGTCCAGTAGTACAGCATCTGAGCATCTGTCTCATTTTGGGCACCTGAGCGTTTGAGCATCTGCCTCAAGTTGGCAGTGGTGGCTGTACAGGATGAACAAGCGTAAGGCAATTTCATGGATTTGGTTGAGACAAGAAGATGAGGAAACAATTACAGTTAGTTGGGGAATATTGCAGAGCATTTATGAGTTTTTCTTCTACTCCATTAGGAAAATATTTTAAACATAGTTTATTAGTTTGCTAATATCTACTTTATTTGAACATGCTATTTTTCCCCCTCACTTCCTTTACCTTTAGTCAAGATGGAACAAGTTTTCTTTTGCATGCGAATTCCATTAGGTTTTTGATAAAGTTGTCAAGGAAAAATGCTGGTATTCTGCCATATGGAAGCATTTATTCACTACCAAGTATGTAAATTAGATTACATCCTTGATGACAGCTGTGTTAATTAGCATATCTTGGGCTCCTGCTTGCTACAACTGGATCCAAAGTTTGTCTTTTTCATTTTTTTTCTCTTTTTTTTTCCCCAAGCTACACTTCAGGCCTTCACAAACACTGTTAACCTGACCAGATCTGCCTTAGATCCCTGCAAGAGTTCCTCTTAGGATTAGAAATTCTTCACAGCATTTGCCCTCTGTCATAGTCTCTCCAGCTGAAGATCTCGGCAGGGCCGAGGAGATTAACGGGAACCCCTTTGGGGACTGGGGAGATCTGCTTCACAACATGGCTTTAAATGTTGACTGGACTCATTATGAGGCAGAGAAGCTTTGCAAGGGGCTTCAAGTTAATTAGGAGAACTTGCCAAGTCCTGTCAGACACTTGGTGATCATCACTGGACCCTTCAGACTTTTGGCAAAGCTTCGGAGACAGCAACATGCCAGTGAAAGGCCTTGGCTCTGCTAAGTAACCACAAGCACATTCCCCCAGAGCTACCACCATTTCTTGGAAATAGCAAAAGCGACAGAGCAACTCATGAATTTCACAGCAAACCAGGTCTGATACCTCTTGGCCTCTCTAAAATTTGACCCAAGCCCCCTCAAAAGTCATCAAGTGGTCAAAATATGCCATCTTATCTTTTTGCCTCAGATTTGGTGGAATAATTTGTATTGGTACTTGCACCCTGACCTGACGCATTTGCAAAGCTTTCTAAAGCAATAATGATATATTCAATATATTTCAATATATTGAAAATCGTTGGAGTGAAAATTTGTACTGTAGAACATAGAACAGTGATAATTTACCTCTTGAAAATCCATTAGTCTCAATATAATATATTATCAATCCTTTGCCAGCCAGGGCCTATAGGTATTTCCAGGATAGCAAATGAGTTTCATGTTTCCTTTAAAAAATATGTTTCTTAACAAGATAAAACAAACTTAGAAGAGCAGCAATAGTTCTTCTGAAGAATAGCATTTTGCAAAGGACACATGAACCAGAAAGGCCAACTGCTTCAGTCATGACACTATTTACAAAAATGAGGATGCTAATGTTATTATTGCAGCTATCTTTTAACCAGCTCCCACATGTCCAGCTAGGTTTGGCCTCATATACAGTAAACAAAAGCTGTATCTATTTATCATTAATACTAAGGAACATATCCCATTATGTGCAAATGTGTTACCATCCACTTTCATCAGTTCAGTTTTGGGATACTAGCTAATGATGCTCTGAGCTTTTAACTTGACATCTCTTCCTTCACTGCAGCCTGATATGTATGTCCAGACTCATAACATAATTGAACGGATAATCTCCTGTCCACAGATTTATTGCAACTTGCCCTGTTTTCATCTGTCCAACTGAGAGCAGCAGTAGAATAGGAACCTGAAGAAAGTTTAGGAAATCATCATCCTCATTCTGCAAATCTTTCTATGGGAAAGATTCCTGCAGGCAAATCATCATCAGCAAACATAGAGTTCAGCAGGAGAGTTTAAGGGCACTGAGAAAGAAAAGTAGCACTCTCTTTTGCTGTGTCCACCCAGAATATATGACTTGGATTAGGATGTAATTGTTATAAGTGCTTTCCAGAACTGGCGTTTTGCAGTAATTTTCTGAATAAGCATTATTATTATCCAAGTATTTGACTGTCATAAACCAAGTTCTGGTGCTTTCAGTTAATTTTGAACTGTGTTTCAGGGATTGCTTGGCTGTTTTTTGTATTTACATGGAAATATTCTCCTTCATGTCTCACATTTCACTGACTAATCTTAAAACAGCACTTGTGGGGGGGTTTGTACACATTTAAGTACATACCTGCAAAAGTGAAGCTCCAGATGTGATCTCAACATAACATCCACAATCTTTCCCTTTTTTGACAACAGCATAAGGACCAAGACAATTTGGGGCTATTAATATTATACAGTCCCAGACTGCTTCCTTTGTCACAACTGCTCTCACCTGCCGACCAACCATGACATAGATGCCTATGCATTTTGGTATCTACCCCTTGGCTGGCTCAGGAAGTTCTTGGTCCATTTATCAAAACAGCAAAGATACATTTTTGTGAGATGCTTAAGCACAGAGCTCAAAACAACCCCATAGTAAAGCCAGATATTGATACTCATCTTCATTAGGCCAAGGTGTTACTTGATGTGACAATGACTTAGGAGGCTCTTAACAGGAAGTGTGCTCCCCTTGCTGTGTTGATTCATCTGCAGCGTTGTATTTCTGATACCAAAGGTTTGTGGACCATGATTCAGTCTCCTCAGTACTACTCTCTAATTGTTGTTACTCTGGAATAATGATGGTGAAAATTATTCTTATGCTACTGTTAATTCTTCAACAAACTGAAACTCTTGCATCAAATGTATGCAAAGATGTTTGCAGAGGGCAGGTCACAGTTAACAGAATGAAATATCTATTTTCTTAATTTCCATTCATACATTTTCATTCATCTAAAACTTCTTACTTTTCAAACCTAATTCTCCACCAGTGTAAGAACATACATCTTCTTTTCTTCCATGAAAATACTTTTGGTGCTTCCTCCTTGGTGTGCAGATTCCTTGAACACTGCTGTCTGGTCACTCTTTCCTAACTGGTTGTAATTCTTTAGCTGGCTGGTACAACTGGGAATAAAACTACATCCTCTCATACTCAGTGCCACTTTTAATTAATGCTCTGACTATGCAGAATGGCTTGCAAGATTGGCACAAAATTTATGGCAATGCCAATGAGCATAAGTATTGGTACTGAATAACATCACAGAACAGATATTAATGAGTATGGGGAAGTTCTAACATACAGCAGAAATGGTTACTTCTTCAATTTGTTGGTGTGGATGCTGGGAACTAATTAATTTAAATATTAATTAAAAGATTAACTATTACTCCTTCGCCATATAATTTCTTCAGCTTTCTGCCTTTGGGCCTTTTATGCATGCAGCTAAATACTTGCTCAATATCATTGTAGTTCAGGACAGTATGCCTGCATTTAACTTCAAACATATACTGAAATAGTTTTCCAAATATGGATGCTTTCTCAATTTGCATTTTTAATTTACATTTCACACCATTTTTTCTCTTCACAGAATCACGGAATATTCTGAGTTGGAAGGGATCCACAAGGATCAGTGAGTCCAACTCTTAAGTGAATGGCCCATACGGGAATCAAACGGCACAACCTTGGTGTTATTAGCAACACACCCTAACCAACTGAGCTAACCTCAGAATTGCTAAAACAAGAAAAAAAGAATGCTTTACGAATTTGCATGTCATCCCTGCACAGGTGCCATGATAATCTTCTCTGTATTATTCCAGTTTTGTATATGTGCTGCCAAAGCGAGCATAGTTATTGATCAGAACTTTTTTTGTTTCTTTGAAGGTCTGTAGAATTAGGAATAACAAAGCCAAAATATCTTGTGACCCTTTTTCTTTCCAAATAAAAAAACAGTTAAATCTTGTTTTATTTTCTTTGAAGGTCTGTAGAATTAGGAATAACAAAGCCAAAATATCTTGTGACCCTTTTTCTTTCCAAATAAAAAAACAGTTAAATCTTGTTTTATTTTCTTTGAAGGTCTGTAGAATTAGGAATAACAAAGCCAAAATATCTTGTGACCCTTTTTCTTTCCAAATAAAAAAACAGTTAAATCTTGTTTTATTAGCATCAAAAGCCATATGTTCTTTGCTGGTTTTAAGTTTTTCTTTGCTGGTATCTCTTCACTGAAGTTTAATGTAGTGAAAAGCCGATAAGTAATTCACAAGGTTTGATCTTAGTGCTAAGTTTTTGCTTTAACAATAAAATAATTTGTTCTCTTAAAAATATTAATTTGAGCAGTAAAGGGCAAGATTTTTTGCAAAGCAATTTGAAGAGTTTTTCAGCTATAAATCACTCTCCCAGAGGCAGCTAGGGATTCGTAAAATAAACTTCTTTGAATTATACTAACAAAATTAAATATAGTGGTGCATTCTTTTTCCAATCAGTGCTGTTTTACAGATTTTCATATTGTAGTCAACCATTTAAAATTATTTTCTAATGCCAATGTCAGTACATGGAACATTTGGAGTTCTGGGCAGTGTAACAGCAACAGCAATGTCTACCTGTATTGTGTCTGACAGTGTTTACCTCAGGGTAGTAGCCAGATAAGAGATTTCAAAGGTCTTTTCCATATACTGCCATAAGAAAATCTAACCCAAAGAAGGATGGCACTTACTGTTGAGTAAATCACCTCACTTTTTTCTCCTGCCATGTATGCAATATTAGGAGCACGGGGAAAGGAATTTGGGGATAGTAGACTTGCTGAAATCCAAGTTGCATTCCACTCTTCTTTTAAAACAGATAAATGAGAAATTGCAGTTCTAGAAAATGTTAGAAGTCATGCTTTTCCACACTGAAACAAACCAAAAGCATGTGAAGAGCGGGGGAGGGTTTGTGTGCTGACTACTTGCAAAAATTATTTTTCATTCAGGTAAAACTTGTCACTGCAAAATTAGGAAAGTTTTATTTTCACCAGAACTGGGACCAGTAGCAAGACTTAGACTATCATCTTCTAAGAAAATTTTTAACAGAAGTCAGAGTAAAAAAATTGTAGATTTAGAAGGTTCAAAATTGTTACTGTAAATGTTTTCTACAGCACTCATGCTAATATGCATGCAAATGTATATATGTGTGGTCAGGCATGTGCATGGGAATGTACCCAGTTTCTATGCAGACAGGCATCAAATTTTGTGGTGAAATAACCCATCCATTGAAGATGAGGCAATACTTCTTCATCCCTAGCTGTTGCCTGGTCTCTGCCAAGGTTTGTTTGCTTCTCCTCAGGAATTTGCAGTGATGTCTTCAGAAAAACTGCAGAAGTGACTTTGGGAGCATCTTTTTGATCCTTGTCTCTTCAGGCAAATCTTTCTGCCTCTTAAAATAGGCTGCATTCTCTCAAAGGTGCAGTTAGTTGTGACCCCACAGACTTGTAATGGGATCGTTTTTGAATACATGTGGTTCCTTTTCTCTCTTAAAGGACGTCGAACTGGGCAGGTCCTCCTGGTTAAAGTCCATTCCCCCTTACTATAGTGATAGGGGTACTGGTGTTGCCTGCTGTCAAAATCAGAGATGTGCTGAAGAGTTGAGCAGGTTGCACTGCAGGCGTCTGTGGGGAATGGGAAGGAGTGTGCCGGTGCAGGACATATATTGCATCTCGCCGGAATCAGCTGGCTGCAGCAGAAAAGCTTCTGAGATTAAAAGAAAGTAATTGCAGAGCTGCTCAAGAAACATAGCTAGCACAATCCTGGCATTTGCTGTTTTCCCTTAAAGGTAGAAGTCCTCAGCTTCAGGGAGACAGTGTTGTTTTTGTGGGTTGGGAAGCATCTTCCCCGGCAAAGATTTTGGTGAGCAGTATGTGTGTGGGTAGAGCATACCATGGGAGACTACCACGGGCTGATATGAGAGATGATATCAGAGATTAGTTAACCGTATGGGCTGAGTCCCTGGGGAGGTGTGTGAAATGAATCAGATTAAACAAAATTGATAATGTGAATACTTAATCAAACAGACAAAGGTAGTCTGCACAGCTAATTAGGGGCAAATAGAGCGTCCCTCTTGTACCTCATTTAACTGACAAATTGTGCAGACAGTTTTAATGGGAGTCTGTTTAGCAAAGAGAAGGCTGTACAGTTGACAGCTTGGCAAAATGTGGTTTCTGTAACACCACATGATGCTTATGGAAATTAGCCTGGTGCAGCTGAGCTCAGAGTAGGTGAGAGCTGCCCAAACTCTAGTAAAATGGACCTTTTGTAGGCCTCTGTTCCTGACTGCTTAAAGGGACCTAGCTCCTTTTCTGCAAGCTGGCGAGGAACATTTCTGAAGAAGCATAAAGGATCATTAGTGATACCAGAAAGGACCGTTTTTGTAGCCAAGAAAGCAGATAAAAAATTCAGACTACACCACCTTAGTTTATTGCAATTTTCTGGTTGGTCCTTTGTAAAAACAAAGTAATTTTTTTGTCTTCTCAGGAGTTATATAAGTATGAATTATTGTCTGTGTTTTACGTACAAAGAAAAGGACAGTGCAAAGTGATTAGCTGACTCCTGCAATATGAGCCAACTCCAGGGCCAGACTAAAGACTGAGCAGTCAGATAAACTTGAGGCCGCAGCCTGTCTTCTGGGGCAGGAGGGTCTCTTCTGCACTGTGGAATGACTTTCCTAACAAATGCAGGTCTCCGGTTTCTTATGCCCTGAGTAACACAAATGTGAAGCTTTTCCACATCTTCTGGTTTCCTGTTCCTGTGTCCTTCTCCTATCCTTCTCCAAAACAAACATATCTCTTCGTTTTCTCTCCCTGGGTGTCCCCAAGGTTCATGCACCTAGCCCTCTTCCAAAGGAAGATCAAAATGTTTGGGTATGCTGTAAAGTCTGATAAGAGATTTTATAAACATGAATTAGAGACCAAACCCTTCAGGAAAGTGAGACAAGCGGCTGAACCTTTTTAGTTCTCTGTGGCCTTCATCTGATCTTTCATGAGCAGTTGTTGCACTGACACAGAAGAGTGCCTTGCTAACAAAGGGAGCACAGCTAAATACGTCTTGAATTTGTGAAATTATATTCAGGCTTCTTCCCTAGTTTTTCTTCTGCATCTATTTAGAGGTTATGATTTCTAGCATGATAAATGTGAGACACAAGAGGTTTAACAAGGTATTGTGAGCACATCTCTTTGTATTGGTTCCGCTCAAGACTGCTTTGTCTCACACTGAGTGTCATCTGGAGCAAGGGGAGGAGATCTGCTATCCTTGCAAGACCAGAACTTTTGCTGGGAGTCATTATCTGGAACATGGCACCCTCTGTGGTTAATCCTCTATTCACTGGCCTCTAAACATCTCAAGAATTTGGTCTGTGTGTATGATGCACACACTTGTGTACATCCATGGTCGTGTACAAACATGCTGTGTTCACTCAGCCAAGCTACACATTTTGATCATGAAACCAAGAGTGAGAAGTCTGAGGTAATATGAACAGTGACTTTCCTCTCAGTGTTGGTCATTTCACTTAACTCTTCTGTAACCTCAGTTTCTACACCTACAAAACAGATTATCCTTGATACCTCAGAGCACTGTTAGAAGAAATTGCCATGTTCACCATGACAGAGCATAGGTTTTGGCAAAATGTGGTTTCTGTAACACCACATGATGCTTATGGAAATTAGCCAGGTGCAGCTGAGCTTAGAGTAGGTGAGAGCTGCCCAAACTCTAGTAAAATGGTAAAATGGACCTTTTGTAGGCCTCTACATGCCAAACCCCTAGTTAATGAGAACTGGGTGGCACAGACCAAATCATCTGTTGAAAGAGTCCAGGAAGATTGTGCACATCTTAGGGAATTTGTGGCTTCTGCTTTTGTGACTCATTTGGGAAACATGTTAGCTTCTTTCCCTTCCAGCTATGTGTCACTTATCACCTCAGCACCGCAAGGACTTCATCAGAAGTAAAATGGAGTGCTGCTATCTCTACAAAAGCATGGAGTGTTGTCTAATTTGACAGCTGACTTATGCTTAAACATCATCCACCATTGAAAGGCATGACTTTACGATGGAACATAAAGATGGTAAACACATGCCCTGAACTGAACATTTCAGGAGTGAAGTGTATTATATATGTAATAAAGCTACAAAGATGAGGCACTCCCTGGAGCTAATGCTTTTGCTGAATTAATGTTTGGAGGTCTCCTTGTAGAGCTCTGTCCTTACAAGAAAATTCCTTACTACAGAAATTATAGAAAAACTAATTAAAAGTGGGAAAGAATGGGAATTTTTTAATCAGACAAATATTACTTGTCATTTAACAAAGCTTAAAATTTCATCCTTGAATAATTGTGAGGTTTCTAGTGCTGCTTGTGCTAGGTTTTTTCTTTTGTATCTTCTCAAGGAACTTCATAACATGAAAAGTCATCTGATTCATTTATTGAATAGTCTCATATATTTGGGCAGAAGTCTGTGTAAACCAGCAATTCCCATTTTGGTCGCTAGTGACTTATTCATTTTAGACTACCTCCAATAATGGGAAATGGTTGTAGTGGAAATTTCCTACGGTAAGGCAAGTGGTTTAATGGAGCAGGTAGCATTTGGGAAATGAAAAAAGGAAAGAAGAAAAGAATGAATGAGGGAATGAACAGGAAAAGGAACAAAAGAGAAAGGAATAGAAAAATTATGGAGAAGCTTCTGTTTGAAGGCCCTAATTCCCACTCCTACATCTCTAAGGAGCAGTCTTTCTGTCAGGTAGACACAATCCAACTACCAATGGCTGAAAAAGCCTTTGGTAAGCAGGAGGATTTCTATTTTTAACCTCTTCTAACTTGTTAAAGCCTGGGTAAATCCCACAAGCTCCCTCATGAAACGCTTGCTTGAGCAAAAGTTTTTCCAATCCATTTTTGAGTCTCACATAATTGAAATAGGAGGAGGTTTGAACCTGATTCAATAGAGTAGTTTGAGTTAATTGATAAACCTTCTCTTTTTATTATCAGTGCTACCCTTCTGTCTGAAAGGCAGGGAGATTTCCTTGTGGGATTTGAGAAAATACTGGAAATTGCAGTGGCAAATTAGCAGGGGCCACAAACCAGAAGTGACAACTGAAGGAGGCTGGTGGAGGGAGTGGAGCAATCCCTTACCAGTAGCAATTGGCCAGACTTATCATATGGACAAATCACAACAGAACTGGTGAAATAATGGGCACCAGATGTTAGCGCTTTGTAGACGTTGGCTCTCTG
Organism: Calyptomena viridis; assembly: GCA_013390005.1. Classification (NCBI taxonomy): domain Eukaryota; kingdom Metazoa; phylum Chordata; class Aves; order Passeriformes; family Eurylaimidae; genus Calyptomena; species Calyptomena viridis. Next base: position 83,189 of record WEIV01031239.1, on the reverse strand, counting down.
GAGACCAGCTCTGCCAAGTGAGCTCCCTGGGAGCAGGAGCATGATTCTCTCATCTGTTAATAGGACAGGGGCTGCTGGTCAGTGCTTATTCCACATATCTAATTGGTGATGCTATAGCCCCTTTCCTCAGCTTAAGGAATATTTACATTCATGAGGAGAATTTCCATGACTTGTATGCCTTAGAATCATGACACTTTGTTTTGTTAAGACATGAATGAGAGAGCGAAAACTAATCATGCAGTGGATAAAATCACTAGTGGTTGTGTCTACAGAGATCTCCTATAAGGATGCTGCTCTGCCAAGTACTGACTATTTCCCTGCAGAATTCTACAACTGCAAAGATTTTACTGACTCAGTGGGTAGGAGGAAATGGGATGAGAATGTTTCCCCTAGGAACTTTGTGGAGAAAGTATTAAAGTGCTCTCCATAGTGTGGAAGCTGCAAATCCAGAGAGGGACCAAAGCAGACTCTTCTCTTGCTCTTATGTGTTGCACTTTCAGACCACTTTGGCCACAATGTAGTCTTCTAGGATTATTTTACACTTCTCAAATTGTTTGTATTAAGCTTGCTTGACAAGACAGAGATTTGCAGCTAAGCCTCTGTTAAGATCACTGCCACCAGCACTACTGCCAGCTGCAGCACTCTGTGCTGTGCCATGGTTTAGAGAGATGACGTAGCTATGGATTAGGTTTTGTGCAGGAATCAAACACGGCTAGGTAATCAGTTTGGTGGGTGGGAAAGAGAGGGTCAGGGACCTTGCCTAAGGTAGGTCAGAAGTGGCACTGAAGACAATTAAGGGGTTAAATATCACTGCTACTTAAAATAAGATGAATATATCTGTGAGCTGTGTTTGCTGTGGCTTGCTCTAAGGGAGTTATGTCTGCAGAGTGGGCCCCATCATTGCTGGTGTCAGCCACAGCATGGGGCTCATCCTGCCCTGTCGCCAGCACTGCCAGACTGGCTCTGCTCTACTTTCCAATGCTGACTGTGGTTTCAATTCTAGCAGATGGAAGCTGTCTCTCCTATGTGATCTGTCTCCCAGCATAGAAGTTCTTGGGCTTTTTTCATGGTCAAAGACCCATGTCTGCAGATGGGTTGTGGTGTCAATGGCCTCTGAGGATACTGAGCAAGTATCAATCTTCTTTTCAGCTAAAGCATCTTACAGATCTTGACCACAGTGTCCAAAAATAGAGGTGCAGGCAATCCTGTCTCTATTTACTCTTGTTCTTCTTGGTGAAGAAAGGTGCTCTGATGAGGAAGACCTATAGCAATAACTCATACACTACTTAATTATATAAAAATGACACAACTATAGATAAGAACACTCTTAGATATTTTGATAGAAATATATACTATGTAGTTCAACAGACATCAACACATAGACATCAACACACTCAGAGTGAGTGTGACTACAACACTTTTGAGTTTGAGTGGGCTTCTGTGTGGTTGAAGACAGTGAAGGTACCACTGGCCTATCCCTGCAGAAAGGACCTGTCATTTCTGGGAACCTCTGTAAGCAGAATTGAGAGGGTAGAGCTCAGAGCTGTTGAGGGTCAATGGCAACTGTTAATTCTCCTGGACTTCCAAGTGGGACTTCAGAGCTTGTTTCTTTAGTCCTTGGCATTGGCAGGGCTTGCCAGTCCTTCAGCTTTTCTGGATACCTCACCTTTTACCTTAACACCTGGGTTTCAGAAAGCATTAAGCACTTTCTCTCTCAAAATGAAGACAACTTCACATTTTGTTTGTGTCAGGTCAGACTGGGCACTGGAAACTATTAATTAATTTTGAAATCCAGCCCCTGGGTTTTAAGGGGAATGGCAGCCCAAAGAGTGCTCTCCTGAAAGGGGCACTGACAGCAAAAATTATTTGTCATGTGGCTCTGCTCATTCATAGCTGGCAAGAATGTGGTTTCTCATGAAAACTGGATGTTACCAGATTTGTTATTCCAGTCATTAGAACCAGATGAATTTGGATACACAGCTCACTGCTCCTCAAGAACGTGTCTACTTTTTACTGATACCTTTAACACTAAACTGCATTCACTTTTCTTCCCCGAATGAATATTTCAGTGGTGTTTATAAAAATACGGTATTTTTTTTCCCTGGGAATTTTTTTAGCAGTTTTTTTCTGTGTGAGAGGGTTTAGAAAAGATGAAATGGTGGAGACAGAGAAGACAATTCTATTTAAATGCCAAATGTCTCTTCTTAACTTCCATCTGCATCTAAAACAAAAAACTTATGCAAGACACAGACATTCCCTGCAGTCATTTTTACTATTCCTGTGGTCTCTCAAGAGTCGCAGTTTTTTCTTTTGACACTTGAGATCCAACGATCAGTCACTGAATACTTCCCCCTGTAGATGGATTAGCAATCAGTTGCATTCTCTGGCATGTGCCAGGAACATCTTCCCCTCCCCTCTACAGGATGCATTTCAACTTGAAACAGCAGCTTAGCCTTTGCAATAGCAATCACCAGTCTCCTGATGTCTAGTGAAGAATGGCAGGAATGTCTCGACCAGAGAGGTGAGAAGGGAAAAAATCAGAGGGTTTCTGTCAATTTCTGACAGTGGCAGAAACACCCTTTTCCTGATGAGCTGCCTTTTATGTCTTGGCAGAGCCATTATCAATTCTATGGCTGCATTTCCCTGCATTTGAGGCCATCTGTCTTTACTCCTTCTATTCCGAAGTCAGAAAAGAAAATTATTTTCACATTAGCAACTCATTAAATGGCCCCAAACTTGTAGCACAATCACTGCTGGAGCCAAACCCATTGTTTTTATGCTTCCAAATACGTACTTGGAGGCATTGTTCAGAGATCGGGGGGCTGGCTTGCAGGACCTTCTGTCATGCACATGAGCAAGTGGGTGGGGTGGGGCTCTGTCACCCTCATCCATCATACTCCATCAATGTCACCACCACCTGCAGAGGCATTACCCCCAGTCAGTCACTCACATGGTCATTTAGTTCTGTCCATCAATGCCAGCAGAAGGAGAGGATATGAGTAGTCAGTATCAGAACTGGTAAGATTCTTCAGGTTTGTTTAAGGCAGTGGAAATGCTGAAGATCATTGGTGGCTTCGGGAAGTTGCATTTTGAGCTTAGTTTCTCAGCATGAAGAAGCCCACAGGAGATCAGGTACAGTGTTGGTACTCACCGTGCAAATGCCCAAGGCTACTGCTGAATAATCCGTGCAAAAATACAGTGCCTTTGGAGAAGGCGCTGGAGAAAGACAGAAAAGCTGTGTTTCAGCACAGTCTTATCACCAACTATTTCTTTCTTTAAGTCGTTGTGAGAAGAGAAACACAGCAGCTTCTTTTGAAGACCTGTCTGTAAGTCACCCTTCAGTCTCCTACAAAACCCTTCTGTTTCCCCTCCCTGCAGTGAATCACTCACTGCACCACTGGATGAAAGTGCCTGATCAGGAGGTGCAGTACTGCCACAACACTGCTGGAGAGAGCTCTGCTGGCTTCAGTAGCCCTGCACTGGCAAAATTACGATGAAGAGCAGTGACACGGAAGTCACTTGTGTGGGCCAAGCCACAAATGAGCAAATATGTTTCTGTGCTGCTTGGCTAAGCCAGTGCTAATGTGTGAACAACTTCTAAAACTTCAGTCTCTGAACTGGCCACTGAAATGCTCTTTGGGAACAGCCATGAGCTCCCTCAGCCTGCCCAGCATCTTGAAGCAGATGGTGGACATGGTAGCCTCTTTCCAGACTTTTCCAAAGTGGTTGTGTTCCTGTGGCTTTCTTGAGAGCTGACACAGGCCTTGGGAGATGCAGCTGCATTTTAGGGGCTGAGCAAAACATTTTCTGCATTGCATATGAAAAGCCTTCTGGGAATCAGAGGGTATCAATCAATTTTAAATGTACCATTCCCTGCTTTTAAAAATCAGGGCTCCTTGCACATTGTCAAAGCCTCCCTGAGCCTTTTCTGTCCCTGGAGTTGATCACTGTGAAATGAGGACATGTCACAGCATAGCTTATTAGGGAAACCAGGGTGTTTCCGTTTGTTCAGATTTGTACAGAAAAAGGTTTTTCACAGGGGCCGTGCTTTGACAGTCTTGTCCTCCCCCAGGCTGGTTAGCATTTAGCAACGAGGGGCTGACAAAGCTCCTGGGCCATGGAGATCCACAAGGTGCTTGCAGCTGGCACAGATACCTCATTAGAAATTCATTTTTTCCTGTCATAATAACAAAGTGCAGAGCAGCGGTGGCAACATAGTTTCGTATGGGAAAGCACACAAAAGGGGACAGCTGAAAGAAGCTGTGCTTTTCTCCTGTATTTCCAGCCCGACAGAAGCATCTTCAAAGGGAGCAGCCTTGCCCGTCCGCCGCACCCTCTTGGCCTGAATCGCTTGAATGGCATTTTATACACCTACTGCATCCTGGGGCCAGCCAGCCTCCAGGAAACCCATTCACCCGGCCCTGCTCCTTCTCCAGGCGTTTTGTTGTTTCCTATCCCACGGAAGCAGTAGGCAAATAAAAATGACAGCCCCAGTTTGTGAGCCTCAGCTCCCTTGTATGCATTTCTGAAATCATGCTCCCAGGCAAGGAGAGACGGCTCACTTTTTAGGGGGGAGGGCGGAAAACTTTCAAAAGTAGAGAATGACTGCTGTCTAATTGCCCTCTCTGTTTATTTTTGTGGTGAAAGTGAAAAAGTAGGTTTAGGAAGACAGAAGTGGGAAGAAGGCAGCACGGCTACTGTGACTGTCACTGTTGGGATAATGCACAGATGAGTGCTATTGAGGAACTTGAACAGTTAGTCACTGTGGAGGTGGACAGTGGCAGTGAGGGACTCTTCTCATGTACAAACACCTTGATCCACTTCCCCAGAGCTGGTAAAAGAAGCAACTGGGTTTCTGAAGTCAGGAGATTTCATTTTCTTAAAAGTGTAGAGTGAAAGCCTGAGAAAGGTTATGTTTCAAAATCTTGGCTTTATTTTTCTTCCCAGTATTTCTTTTCCATCTTTCCTTCCTTTTGCTTTTTCTCATTACAGCACCACATGTATTAGAAAAGATTAGGAGCATGGAGGAGAGAGGCAGAAAGCAAACAAGCATGTGAGAATAGGAAAGACTGAGAGCTAAGAACTTAAAGTCCTGAACTACGTAGTTAAGACACAGAAACTTCCCTCCCATACAGAGACCAAAACTGCATGTGATGACTTCCCTTTTCAGACAATGGGTTTGATTTCTTAAAAAGAAATAACTAACACCCCCCTCCAAAACAAACTCGCAACAACAAAACAATGAAATAAAACCAAAACAAAATTTAAAAAAAAAGGCAAAAAATAAAAAAACAAACAAACAAACTCCTTCTCCCCAAAAGAAAACAACCAAAAAACCGAACAGGAAAGATTCCTGATACAAAAGTTTAGTTTGATCTATGTAATGCATTAAACAAGGACACATCACCATCACCCCAGTCCTCTGTAACACAGCACCAAGAAGCCTTGGCAGAAGTATAGTAAATAAACCTACTTTAATTCCCTCAGCCTGGAAGGGAAGCTGCCAGGGAAGAGCACCAGGTAGGCCACTGTTGCAAATGCAGTACTTGCAGTTTCCTACCAGAGAAATCTGGTACCACTTTGCTGTATGTGGTAGCCTAGAGACATCAGCTTCAGAAATCTGTAGTGGTGGGAGTGTTGAGGAGACTGCAGACTGTGAGAAAAAAACACTAGGCATATTTTTAACACATTCCAGGAATACTGTCATCCATGCAAGCATAATGTATACATGCCTTTTCTATTCAAGAAATCAACTGTGGAGCATGTTTGCTATAGACATTGGCAATAAAGTTATGTTCAGCAACTGGGGGTTCACTGTAGCTTGGATAAATGTTCAGAAGTGCTCAAAGGTACTATGTCTAACCATATAGGTTCCTTGGTCAGATTGTCAGAAGCACAGAGGAGGTGGAGTTTAAGTTGAACAATAATTCAGGTGTGAGATCATGTCACTAATTCAAAGCAGGGATTTGAGCCTTCAAACTCCAGCCCCTGACAGGACACTGCTTAGTGAAGGGCTAGATGTTTGAGAGGGATGCCCATTTTCTCCAAGCAAGAGTAAGTAGTGGTGCTGTGCTAGATACATGACAAATGTCAAAAAGCATACATTTCCACAATGAAAATCCAGAGGTATTGGATAGAGTCTAAGGTGCTGAACACTCATCAACATGATACAAAATAAAATTCCCTGGTACTCCTTGGGAAGGCAAGTTTCCTCTCGTTGGTGATCTGCATTCCTTGACCTGAGCTGTACTCTTGCACGCTGTCTCACTGATGAGATAGACTCAGTGGTTCCAGATGGGCTCAGAGCACCTTGATCTGCTCATATCTGCCAAGCACACTGAGCTGAGAAGTTACTACACAGGTTGCATTGGTGTGCTGTCAAATCCACTTGCCTACTAAATAACATGGTAAATAACATGGCAAATTCAACAATCTGCAGCGATCAATAAAGAGGGATATCATGTCCCACACTCAGTGTGGCCACTGACCCCTATGGTTGTTTCTCTTGCAGTATCTAGGGTGCACTGAGTAGTGTATGCCTGCCTTGCGGTGCCTGTATAACAAGGGGAGAACAGCAGACAGAGACCATGGAAAGGGAACACATGGGCACATAGATGGTGAGGGCTAGAGTTGCTAATGGAAGTCCAATGACAAGCATAATTATTTTACTTTTGGAGGTTTGGCCGATTTATACTGCTATCCATCCTAGATGAACTGTTTTTGTGGTTAAATGCTGATACTCCCTTCTGCTGCTTCTTTCCTGCACTGCATTGGACTTGCAGGGGAAAAATGGAAAAAAGATGTACAGAATGTCACGGGCAGAGCTCAAAAACACTATGTCTCATATGGCTAGAGAAGATATCAAAGTCAGGGGAGGTTCTTTTCCTGTCCTCAAACCAGAGGGATGAGTACTCAACTCACTTCCTCAGCATCTCTCAGGACCTTTGTAAAGGTAAACTCTTAGAGTAGATTTAGAGACCTGGAGATGGAGGTCACTGGCCTGCATAATACATCCAAAGTGGAACATAAGTATTGTGAAATTAATCCTCGAGGTAAAAATACTTCTGTAACCTCACAGTTAATGAGCTCAAATCAGACATGTCTGCAAAGTCTGCCATGCTCTTGCATTGCTTTCTTTCTTCTCCAGACACCATCCCCATCAGAATCCAGTACCACTGGAGAGAGTGAAAGTGATGGTTCAGGAAGTGTGACTTGGAGTCCAGCTCAGCACTCCTGATCACTGGCAGCCATGATGTGTTTATGCCCCCAAGGAAAAAGAGCAAAAGACCTTACACTAACCAGCTGTGGGATCATGCAGCCCTTTGACATAGTGGGCTGTCATTTAATCCTGTGTAATTGCAAGTGGGCGTTAGCCCTAAAGCAAACAAGGTTTGTATGTTTTGTCCTTAACTGACTCCCAACCTTTTTAGTTCCCACTGATGTGAAATGCAAAATTCCTCATGTAAATAGCAAGACAGGATCAGGACCAGAGGGGGCAGGAAACTGCTGCCTGGATTGCACCACATTCCCTTTCAGTCCCTTTCTGGGTCCACTTAAGTAATGCTTTGGAATAGGTGCTCTCTGTCCTGCTGCTGTCAGCTTTGTGTGTGTGTGTTTTTTTTCCTCAGCATTTTATTTTTGTACATAATTTTAATTAATTTTTTTGTGGCCTTGAGTGTAACTGTTTCAAAAGTAGCAGACCCTGAAATTCATTAAGTGTGTGAAATGATGGGAGAAAAAGTGTGAAATTGTTAACAGTCTGTTTGGGTCTGATTAATAGAAATTTTTCCTGACAATACCTGGGCCCTTCTGGGGGTCAGTGGAATGGAGCAGCTGTAAAGACAGCAGGAGCAATTTAGAAGCTGTCCAATGAGGGCTATGCAGATTTTGGAACAAGTGGGGAGAGTCCCATGCCCCTGTTCAGGCCAGTGGGAGATGATTGGCCACCACGGTGTCATGTTATCAAGCAGATTAGTCCAAGAGGTGCTCCCACCAGCCTCGAAAGGGTTATCTGGCTTCAAGGGAGGTTGTTTTCACTACTACTGTTTTCAGTCTTCCAGCAATGTCTCCCATAAAATCGTTTCTGCTGGATCGCTGCATCTCCCTGTCTGTGGTTCTGTTAAACAGCCAAGTGCTAGTAAGGAAAAAACCCTGTGGTGGGAAGCATATGTCATTGCACTGAGGCCGGGGGGAGATTGCTTCACTTTCTGTCCTTCTTGGTGTCTAAAGAGTCACCAACCAGGGCCCTAGCTGGGGTTGGATGCAGTGCTTGGGCTGCTGCTGGCGTGAAGTTCTCAGTGCTGAAGGAAGACAACACCAAAGGACCAGGGAGGTCAGACACTTGTGCTAGTGAAGAATGTTTCTCTGGCTCCCACCAGGCACCCCAACCTGAACTGCTGACTTTTCTCTCCTTTTTTTTTTTTTCCCCCTAGCAGCTCTATATAGCCAAATGCTTTCACCCTAAGAAAGATACAAAAGAAAACATCAAAGTAAATGTCCCCACACTGACATAAGGGTAGAATAATGGTGACCTAGTAGCTAAAGACTGGGACGAATACTGAAAGTAATTCACTCCCCTCCATAACAATGGGGCATGTGTGACAATGATATATACCAGGAGGCGAGGAGAGCCACTTTTGTTGGGTAGCGATACCCCACAAACCCAATTGTAGGGAGATCAATACTGTCATAGGACAATCATCAAAGACCATCAGCTCATCATATTTTCATACCATAAGCAGCTCAAGGCGCCGGGGCTGCCTCTCCGGCAGAAAGCCCTGCACGGAAATTTGAAGGGTGTGAAATTGACATGATTAATAATTATAGTTATTAGCACATGTACCAGCTGCTCATGTATGGTTTAGCCTGTGATTTATGGGGACATAAATGCCCATATCTGCTTCTGACGCGGAAAGGAGAAGGGCACGCAGTCATGGGCAAAAAGCATCGTCCCTGGTGCCAGGAGCTCTCTTCCCCCCTGCTCCCGACAAAATTAAAACAACAAAAATGGGCCAAAAAGTCACCTCTGCTCACAGCAATGGAAGGAGCCCTTTTGTTCCCATGTCTGCCTTAACGGCGGCTGAAACCTGTCTGCTCAATGTCCCCAAAGCCTTTGAAGTTTGGATTGCAGTTAACAAGGGCTAGAGATTTCCCTCCCCCACACAACTTCACACTGTTGCCAGGCTGCGAACAATCACCATACATATTACAGATGAAACCTCGAGGACCAACAACAGAAGAAGCAAAAACTAATTGTTTAGTTGCCAGAAGTTAAAGCTTTTGTTTCCAAATGTAGTTTGATTCCTCTCTCTTTCACCTCCTCCAGACCCATCATCCATTTACAACATTTCATCATAGAAAATTATTTTACTTTGACACAATCTGATAAAATAGTTTGAAATGGCCACATAAACAATATCACCACCCTCTTCAGTACATATGATAGTGCTTTAACTCTTTCAAAATTATTCTTGACTTCTGAAGACATATAATAATGATTTTTACCCCTGCCAGAACAAGAAATTCTGGTTAGAGCTGCAGAGAAGAGTCACAACCTGCCACACCCTGTGAATGTGCAAAAATTCAGCAAAGAGAGCTCCAGATCTACTTTTCCATAACATTCATAGTCATGTCTTGTTCTTGAGCAGAAGCTGAAATGGTGCCCTGTCCTTGTGTGCTATTTCCAGCCTGCATTGAAGTCCATTGTAAGGCTGCACCCTTTTTCTGGGGTAGGTTGTAGCAGAGTGAATGACAGACTAAATGTGCCCCCACTATCTCTTGTGAAATCTTGTGAGATGTGTTGTTCTATGAATCCTGCTGATATTACACTGACTTGGGGAGCAAGAAACTTCAGTGAAACGAGGGACTTGCTGTACAATGAAGATGAGTACCACTAAGAAAAATAACACAGAGCATCTCAGGCGCCAAAATGATACAGAGGGAATGGAACAACCTCTGGCAAACACTGGAGTTAGGATGTGACAAGGGATAGAAAGGGGATCCTGTCACAGTATTTGCTATCGTCGCTTTCTTTCTACAAAAAGGTGACCAAAGGGTGTATCAGAATAATGGCAAAGGCACTGGGATATCAAAAGGATTAATGAATTATTCTGCTTTTAACTGGACTCCATGTAGTTCACATGGTTCAAGGTGGAGGAAAGATCAGTGTTAATAAAACAACTTAGTATAAATAATTTATTCCTTAAATCTCATAGAATTGATTTTGATTTCTTTTCCTTTGGGAAATTGAGCACTGAGGTCTAAAAATTAGTCTATGTTCAGGTTTTTATTAAAAACCGGACATATTCTAGGGGAATAAAATGCTTTTCATAAATGTTTAGTAAGAAACAGTGGTTTTCCATCAAAAAACTGTTTTAGCAGGAAAAATCGACCAGTCTTTAAAAGCAGTTAGTTGACATGTTCATGATGTACTCCCCTATTATGTCCCTTTCCTTCAGTAGTAAAATACACCCTTCAAAGAACCTGTAAGTTTTTATTTGTATCTTCATTCGTCCCTTTTTATGCTCAGGAAGGCTTGATTTTAAAGTGACAGCTATCAGCGGTAATTTGGATGCCTGTTTCCCCATGTATTGCTGAATCTATATCCTAAACAAGAAGATTTTTGTCTCAAATTTTAAATGTCCCCCCATGACATTGGATAAAGACCAAGCTACAGCCAAACACAAGCTGTGTTTGGCTCAGACACAGTCCTTTGGTTGAGTAGAAGAATAACTTGGTGAAATATGAGGTCCTGGGGGCAGGGGTCAAACTAAACCATCTAATGCTTCTATTCCATCTTCCATTGCATGAATCTGGGAGCCTCCCACAGTGAGACCACAGATGTGTGTGCTGTGTCAGGTGGAGGTGCTCCACTTGGGTTCAGAATGTAGGATTGCAGAGCTCACCAGCTAAGACAGCAAGGAGAATGCTGGTGTGCACTGCCAGCAATGCCGGTTTCCAGCACAGCCACACACAATGACACCACTGGATTTTGGTGCCTGGGGAGTAGTAGCATTTTCTCTGAGGACTCAAAACACCTACAGTTGGTTCTGATCTGGTGCGATTTGTTGGCTGTTTTGTTTTTCTTTTCTCATCTCATTCTCCTAAAATTCCCCTTTCCACAAAGCTATGTTGTTTGTGCATGTGAACATGCATAAAACAGAAAGTTGTGGAGACATTAGGCAGATTCTGAACTGCTTCAAGTAAGCCATCTCACTGGCTTTTGGCAAAGATATCAGTGCCAGGAGCTCTTTACACTGTCACTTTGGACATGCAAGGTAGATGCGGATTGCAGATTTTTCCATGTTCATATTATATGCATGTGTGGCAAGAAACAATCAGACTTTTTTTCTCCAGATATGTGTGTATCTACCCATAAACATACCTTTGTGTAGTTTTAGCTACATTTTAACTATCAGCAAATTCTTAAATATGGGATTATACTGGAATATTCTGTCCCATGAGCCAGTCTTCTTATATAGAGGAGACAAAAGTAATCAGCAAATATGATTTTACTGACTTTTTTATGAAGGAATTTATGAGTAGAAGTATGTAAATATCTGTTTAAACATCTGCATCTATGTCTGCATTGTATGCATGTATATGTAACATGCATAATTTCTTCACTGCAAAGCTGAGAGAAGAAGTAAATATAGTGACCAAGAAGTACCCTAATCAGGTAAAGTAAGGTAAGATAACTTGCATATTCACACAGGAACTGTGAACTCTGAGCTATTGGTTTGCCATGTTTTTCCTCCTAGATTCATCAGGAAATGAAGCAGGATGTAACCCAAAGGGAATTATTCAGAAATGTTTAAATATTGGTTGTACTCAATCACTTCATTAAAATGTCACAAAAGCCTTTTTTCTGTTGTATTCATATACATATAGCCTGTTTAGATTTAACTCTCAAACAATATAACGATACATATTATTGTACTGAAACAACACTGATTTTTGATTTTTGTAGCTGAGGCTGTAATAGACTGAAAAATTTTTGTTCTTATGAAAAAGAAGTGATTTTACAACATACTCATAGTATTTCTTACAGGGCCAAGGGAAGGAAAATGGGAAGAGAACTTTATTGCAACAAGGAAGAACAAGATCTCTCTTACGTTTTTAACAAACAAGTTAAAAAATAATGCCAAGATCTCAAAAGTCTGTATGCATGGCAGGTAATAAACAGGGAGAATCACCAATGTATCAGGATAACATAGAATGGCCTGTGAAACAGCTTTGGCTTCTGGTTATGTTGTCTGATTTCATAACAGTGCTGCATCAGACAAATTGAAGGATATTTTCTGGAAATATGATCTTATGTAATATTTAGAAGAAAATAAGAAAATAAGTGACTACCTTAACAAAAGCTAAGTAAAAATAAAGGAAGAGGGAATGAGGTGACAGAATGGTCCAAGAAAGTCCATGAGGTAGTTGTCCAGTTGAAACTGTATATGTGTATATGTAAGTACATATGTGCACAAGCATCTGCGTGTCTATGCATGAGCATGCATATTTGAGTATATGCTGATCTGTTGTTTGTATGCAAAAGAAATTCAATAATGTCTTAGGTTACCTTTAATATGAGCAGATGAAATGAGTCATCTCTGCATGACTTTAATGTTTCTCCCTTCTTGACTGCCTTATCTGGAGTCTTTCCTCTGCTCCATCTCAATAGCTGCGCTGTGAAAGCCGTCACATTTTACCCCTTGATTTTGTCTCTTCCAGACATAGGCATACTTAATTTTCCCCATGTTTTTCCTCCTTGATTCATTAGGAAACAAAGCACATATTTTAAGGTGGGCCAGACAGGATTCAGAATTTGTAGCAGAAGGGACATTTAGTAACAGCTTTTAATAAAGATTTCCATTATCAGAACATAAAGTCAATAAAAGTTGAAGACAATTTTACTGGTCAGTGAGAACCTGGTTTACTCTGTAAATGGATATTACAGAAAATTTATTTGATTTAAAGAAAGTGGGGAGAGTCATTGCTTCCAGGAAAAGAGATGTAAAATCATAGGTTCTGACCTGACAGGAGGATATGGTTGGGGATAACTGTAGGCAGAAAAAGTTGAAACATTGCTGCTGGAAAACAGAACTCTGCAAGGAGCATTTATGGCAATTCAACACCAATCATAACTATTTAACTAGTTCAATAATATGTTACCCAGCTACTCTGCAATTTTCCTAAAGAACAGTTATGCAGAAACGGGCAGCTGCTCAGATCACCCAATTCAAAACAAACCATTTGCATAATAAATATTTGCAGAGGAGCAAGTGGGTGGGGTTTAGGCAAGTGCACAGATGAACATAAAAATCAAATATGACTGGAAAGAAACTAGGCTTAATTACAGGAGGAAAACAAAACAAACAAAACATCACGCCGCCCCCTTGCTATATTACTTCAACTACTTAAAAAATTAGTGCAAATATCTGTATTTGCCTCTTTCCAGGGTCATAATTATCTTTCTGTTCCTTACTGACTGAAAAAAAACAAAAAGCATCTTGTGGGTTTGTTCCAGTGCTATGCACTATTTCATTTGCAAACAAATAGTTTGAGAGTATACATGTGTGCTTCTGTGGGTATACAGAGATGTGAGGGTGGATGGCAAAATGCCAGGGTCTACAGCACTGTTTCCAAGTAATGTCTCTTCTACAATGACACTTAGGTTAAAAAATAGCTACAGCTTTTGTAATATCAGAACTTCACCAAGACATTTCTTTTGCACTGAGTACCCATATGTATGGTGAGAAATTCAGTAGCAATTTTTACCTCTCACAGTCTCCTTCCAGGTGTAATTTGTCCATCACTAATGTGACCAACTACTTCCTCCAAATGAAGCATCATTTTCTACCGTGTTGAAAATGGCTTAAAAATGTTTTGGCCAGACTCACTTGTTGATTGTGAACAGCTCAGAAAATCCTGTGAAAGGGAAAGAATCGAGAAGACGATGTTGAAATGAGCAGAGAGGGATCAGATCTAGAAAAGGGGGAAAAAACCAAAATGACAACAAAAAAAACCAACAAACCGTCTGTCTCCCAAAAAACCCAATCAACCAACCAATAAGTCCCTGTCCCCTCCATCTTTCCTAGATCTCAAGATGAAGAAATTAAGTTTGGAGGATGTGGGAGAGAAAAGGAAGGTGAATAGCATGGCATCATGAACAGGAAAAACCATTGTAGCAAGACCCTTGGCATGTTCCCAACATGAGGAAATTTGATTAACATTTAATCCAAATGCATTCTTCATAGGTCTTCTGCCTCTCTTAGCAGCACAGAAGCTCATCTGTGGTGCAGAAAGTAGAAGGGCAAGGTCTCTCTCTCCATGTGACCTCTGCATGGTGATACGTAACAGTGACATATTAAATATGACTAATATTTTCTTCAGCACTTAGTTTACAAAAATACATGCTCAGCTGTGGTCAGCAAACAAGACCATAATGTGGTGTCTTATCACAGCACAAACAGTGTATTAATGGAGCCATTAATCACCATCAAAACTGTATTAGGATTGAAGATAGCCAAAGAGAGCTTAACTGACAGCAAGTGGCCATAAACCTGTCCAAAACCTAATTTGATTACCATCATACCAGCATCTGTGCCACTTATGAGGGTTCATTTTTTTGATGAAATTAAGTAGACAAGTCATTCATGCGTATAATAGACATCTAAATCATGGTAAACATGTTGTTGGCATGAGAAGTAGTTAAAGAAAGTGGGAGATTGCTTTGCAGGTGAAATTTCAGGCAAAATGCACTGCTGGTGTCACAACAGTTGGTTAGAAAACCGTTGTCAAACTCATCTTGCCAAGACGTGAGTGAGGAATGTTTTTGATCCACATTCAACAGAATAAATGCTGCTAAAAGTCAGGGGATGTTGGGAGCCTCTAGCTATTTACAAGAAGGATGGTTTTTGCCAATATAAACTCTTGCTCTTTATCGGCTATAAATATTCCCTACAAACAATCTGTTTTATTCATAGACAGTTGGACTCATTATGTTTTGGTCTTGACAGACGGGACAGTAGGATGCTGCATTTAAATGACACTGACTGTATAGGAATGTATTTCCAAATGATGACTGAGCCTGGAGCTTCACATAAATCAGGGAAGGGAAATTATTCTGTAAGAAATATGTTCAGATTTCAGCCTCATAAATACAGATAGATACCAAATTTTCAGGGCTTCTTCACTTTTATGTGAACATTTTAATGATCATTTTAGGCAGCTACCAAGACATTCACATTTACTATTAACAATTTTATGCACAAGAGAAGTCTCAGGAAAGTACAAGATAAGCTTATCCCATATACATGTAACTAAGAGGCTTAAGTCTGAAAAAATCACTGTTTTGGAGGTCAGGGAAAATTGGATTTTCTGGCAGAATGAAACTGTCCAATTGCCAAAGTAAATGTAGACTAAAAATCACTGTTTTCCCAATTGATTTACCATGCTGCCAATATAGGTAGTGGTGAATGTGCAGCTGTATGCAGAGCTACCACTGAAAGGAAGGGACAAGAGCTTGTAGCTCAAATCAGAAAGCATTTGAGAGCCAGGTGGACATGTGAAAATGTGACTGCTTTAACTTTCCATCTTTAAACAGACTTAGCACATCTGAGGATCTTTAGCCACTTCAGATGTTTCCCAGGTAGGTGCTGTACACATGCTGAATGCATAACAGAATTGAATATAGAACAGAATGGGGATCAGTCCCCAGAGAGGGAGATTGTTTCTTCAAACCAGATATTAATGATAGAGTGAGCGACATTTATCTCCAGTCCTTTTATGAATCACTGAGATGCAAACAGTGAACACCTTGCCTTTGCTGTGAGCTATGCCTCAAGCCATGGGAAGCTGTCTGCCATTCACAAGCCACTGCCTTGTAGGCAGCTCCATCTTACCTGAGTTCGCAGATGGGCCATTCCCCAGGTGGGTCTGGCAAAACACTTCTCATTAATCATTGCTTAAAGCCCTCTCAGTGGGAAGACCTCAGGTTAGACATCATTTGGAAACAAATTGGGTGAAAAATAGCTCTGACAATAAGGAGCCCACACAGAATTCCCCTGTGAGAGCTTCAGCGGTGTGAAAACAGACTCTTCCAGGACACTAAATGATCTGTCACTTAGCAAATGACATTATAATCCAGTTTTATGCCACAGACCAATCAAACCCTTTGCTGCACTTCCCCATTTTTTTCCCCTCTATTTTTCCCCCTTTACCTTCTTTAAAGTGACAGAATATTGGAGTTAGGGAAGACGGCCAAGTTGTAAACGCTTCCAGGGACAAACCTAGGTCTTTCAGGGTTACTTTGTTGCTTCTCTTCTCCTTGGGAAACTTACCCACAATCTACCAGACACATCACGCCCAAGCCAACCTCTCTAACACTGCTGGTGCTGGCCAAAGGGTGCAGTCGTGCCCAACCCCACCCAGCGGGGTTCCCTCTCTTCGTCCTGTTTAAGTACATGCACCGACGTCTTGTTGGAGTAATTTTTAAAATGAAGATTTAAGATGAGGCATGAAGTCAAGTGGTTTTCTGAATGGTAGCTACAGTAGCTATTTAAAAGCAAAATCCTTGTGCACGCTAACAGTCATTTGGGCAACCTGGGGTTTCCCTGTTAAATGTTAGTATTCACTTTCAAGCACTGACACTTCATGCCTGTGGTGGTTCTGGGTCTTCAGAGGCATTATTAACCAACTCAAGTAAACATAAAAATTATGTTTCTTCTCTGCCTCTTTCATTGCTTCTTTCCTCAAGTTTAACCAATCCAAAGGTTAAACTGACTCAGGGCATGGAGAACAGAAAAAGGTGGATGCTGCATTTGCAGCATAATTCATCCAAACTGAACAGAAGAACAAAGTATAATGTAGGGCAAGCCCAGCATTCTTCACTGAAATATGTGGAGTATAGCCCAGCTACCACACACAGGCATGGATGGACACAGGCAAAACCCACTGCAACAAGGGGCTTAAGCAAAGAGCACTTGGTTTTGCCTCTTGATGATGTCTAATATTGATTTATCTACATGAACGTCTGCCTACACAGAAAAAGTTTGGCCTAATTTTTTAACAGATTTCAACTCTGACACCCAGTATCCTTGCATAATGGAAGAAGTTTTTTTGGTCTCTCAACTAACATTCCTACCACAACCATTCTTGGAGTTCAGATAACAGAAGTTTACATAATTTCAAATCAGGCAGCCCAATGTCAGCTGTGGGTCATCACCACAGGGCAGCAATACCCAATGTGCAACAGCCTGTTGAGGTTTGATACCTTGCTTTTGCTTTCCCACTGAAGTGTCCCTAAAGTATTCAAGATTCCTTGCTGTCATGCTTTTACCCAAAGACCTCTCTGGCAGTCTTTCATCTGGAGTGAATCAGTGTCTTTTGGTTAACATCCCTATAGGCTGCCTTGGCTTTCTTATCCAGGGATTCAACGCAGTCCTCAAAGATTTATTGGCCCCAAATACTGAGTTCACTTTTGTTTCAGAAGGGTTCATCCAGACATGGATGAGGGATTTATAGTAGTCCATACTGGAGTTCCTCTCTGAGCCCTATCTGTCCATACCCTCTGCCCAGAGCACTCCAGAGTGTTTCCCAGCATGAATGTTTGCTAAGAAGCGAGAACAATGTCAATTATTTAGCAAACACACAGCCCATCTGTACTATTCCTTCTTGCTCTAGGCGCCACCTTGCACAACGAACAGCCTTGCTGAAATCAAGCTTAAAATTGACAGTGTTTCCATGGCATATTGCTGTCAAATTTCCAGCAACAGCCTCAAGGTGCTGAGAAAGGGATACTGATCCAGCACTCATCCCAACTCAATATGTTTGCACCTCTCTGCTGGCCTCTGGAAATGATGGGGATGCAGCCAGCCTCACTCATCACGCAGAATTAGTGAGCATGTGAGTGTGTTCGCATGACAGCCCTGCACAGCAGTCAGCAAGTAAGAAGATTTATTGCTTTATTTGACACTCTGTTATTCACTAACTGAGCATGACACGTCTGGGATTAGGAACCACTGATTTGACATCAATGAGCCTTTTTTGTTTTGATTGATTTTATACAGTTCATGTTCAGAATACAACCTGAGTAAGGAAAAACTCCCAAAACAGGCTGGAGTGGGAGCTGTTGGTTCTATTTTTTTCCAGCAGAATGAATATGATGGGTAAATGACCTCATATGTTGCAGAGCAAGGAGAGATGATGTCAGTCACTTCAGCACCATCCTTCTTGTCATAAGGCACCCTAATTATGAGAAACCATTCATTTAATGCTGAAAGACTGGTAAGAAAGCACAGATTAAAATGCCATAAATAGTAACTGCAATGTCTAAGGTCTGAGTGAAATTAAATCACTTTGCCCAGCCCATAGATGACACCATTCAGGACATGAGTTGCTCTGTGATTTTCCATGTGTACTCTGCAGAGGCAGGAACAACGATCTCCCGCATTTGTTTTTTCTCTTCTTTAACTTGTGGGACAAATCAACCTACATACAAAGGACACCAACTTGCTCTGAATAAAATATGAAAAATCAGGAAAATCTTATCAATCTTACACAGAGCTTATATCGAGTTCTGAATGCACTTTGGCTGTATAGCAGTTTGAGCTATTGCTGGACTAACAAACAAAGCAATCCTTTATGTGACAGCACAACACTGACAAACAATCCCCTCATTGTTTGGGCATTAAATCATAACCCTTCTTCAACACTTGAAACACTCCTATGAAACCCAAAGAGAGGCCTCAAGCCTCCTAAATGGACCATTTTAATTGCTTTCTTACTTGTAATTATTCCCAAGCCTGTAATCAAACTGCCCCCTATGCTGATAGTTCCAAGACCTTTTTGTTGGTGCTATTCTGCAGATTTAGAAAGGGAACTTGCTCAACAGGTGAATCTAACCAGAAATTACAGTTCTTTTTAGCTGCCACATGACGAAGGCCATTTCCTGTACTTTATACGTAGATACAACATTCTATTACCAAATAATTCCGCAGAGAAACTACAGACAGGAAAGGGAGAGAAAGAAGTGAGCTGTCAATAGTGAAATATGTCAGTAAACAAATCCCTTGTCTTAAACCTACCAGTAGTGCTTTTTTTTTTGGAGTGCCCTTAACACTCATCAAAGCCATCAGGATGTCAGCACACACAGGCTGACATGGACTGAGATAGTACCAAGGAACAAAGTTGTTGAGATGTGTGGGCAAACAGCTTGATGTCTGAAGAAGTCAGTTATGTCCTCCTCCATCTTCCGATGTGCTTTACACTGGGGAACCAGTCTCACTTCTTCATAAATCAGTTCTCCCTCCATCAGACCTGTCTCCTCTCAGCAGCTTGCAAAAAAAATGCCAAGCGTTTCTAATACATAAATCATCAAATCACAGCTATGGTTCAAAGTCACATCATGCTGTATCTCTAAAGCAAGTTTCACTACAGCTACTTGCTTTGGCTTTGCCAGTCTGAGGATACCTTGCCAGATTACACACTAGCACTATCTAGTCTATTATTGGTGATTGGAATTGCTTACTTTTCCTTTTCCTTTATCAATTTTCTTTCTCAAACAGGTAATCCAGACCTTTTTAGCTTCTTGTCATCTGTCTTGTTATAAAAACAGGACCCAACACTGGTCTGGATAGTATTCCTGTCAATTTTTCATTGTACCTTCTTTATTTGATACAGTAACACATTCTTTTTCTTCTAATATGTCTAATTTTTTTCTTTACTAAACTTTTCAATTCTTGGCACCACAGTTCTTTTGCCATCATGCTATATGTTGTCTTGCATGGGTTTTTATTTTGAAATTATCTGCAAAGGAAAATTTGAGAAGAGTCATTTGACTTACTTAAAATACTTTGTCTACACAAACTATGTTTCAATTTCAGATGTTTTTTTTCTAATTATAAGGCATAATATAGCACAACACAGCATTTGAAGACAAATCTTTATTTTTTTCAAGAAAAATTTTCAAATCCAAGATGGATATTTTATTTCCCAGTCATTCAAATAGAATATGGACAGAACTTATCTTTCTCAGATTTTTTCCGAAATGAATTGATCAGATCTTGCGACGGATGCTAGTTTGTGGGGACCTGTTTAGACCCAGCACCAGTGTTCCTCTGATTGGCTTTGTAACAAGAAACGTAAAGTGTGTAACCTTGGGAGACACCATCATTAGCTTGTGTCAGAAAGATAACATGGCATTTATTTTTTGTTTTCTGCCTCACAATATTTTTCATTCCTAATTCTCAGATTCTTTCATAACATTTTATGTCAGGCCATATGAAAAATCTGACTATATTAGATCAAGGAGCTCTCCATTATCTTTTATGATGTTGACACATTCAAATGATGGTATGTGCTGCACTGTTTTTGCATTTGCGAATTGCTAACTCATAAAAACTGAAGCACTCTGAAAAGTGAGTTTCAATAAGCTTCTTCCATAAGCAGACTTCCAGTAAAGCTTCTCATACATACTACTTTGCATTTACGGCAAATGGATTTCATTTCAGTGTAACAAAACTTTCTTTTAGGCACATTGAGTATCTGTGCACTGGACCACTCCCAGGCTGGGGAACCTCTGGCTGGTGCACTTTAGAAAAGCTGTGAAGCTCTGTTTTCATCCATGAAGTTGCACATCTATTTTCAAAAAATTTCTCATATGTGGCCGTTTTCAATGTTTTTCATACATCCTCTTTGAGTTCCACTTTACTTACTGCCCCATCCATCTTTGTTGTAGCAGCAACATCTGGAACACCGAGTCCACATGCCATAGGGTTTGGTGGTCCCTCTGCTTATCATGTGAGTCCAGTGAGTGACCTTTTTTCAATTATGAGCTTTTAATGATTACTCCTACGAAGCTCCAAGCTCAGTGTCTGACATTTCTCATCTTTGTTATTAGAAAGTAGAACACTAGAGGAAGATCTTGCTGTGATAACCTCAACAACGAAGCTTGTCAGAGAGACAGCTTTTCTACCAGTTTGGGTAATCAAGGCAGTCATTAAGGGCTGAATCACTTCTAAGTTTAGATGATTTCCAGAAACTCAGGAACCATCATGAACTAAATCCCAAATTCATATCAGAAACAAAGCAACAGAGTGTCTCTGAAGGGAAAGGAGTTGCAGCTGGAAGGACAGAGATATCTCATGGCAGGGAGCCTGGATGCCAAATGGAGGTATGGAGAGCATATGGAGGCTGTTTTGAGATACAGAAGCCTTAGCGTGACAGGCACTGAGATTAGTGGGTAGCACAATAAGATCTCATTGTAGCATTCAACATGGAGAAAAAGATACTCATGGTATAGAGAGAAATACCTCCTCTGTGTTAAAACAACATTCCTAGAGGAAATTTTAATGCTAGCAAACTCTGGCACATATCACCACATACATAGGCAAAGTCACATACAGAAACCTACTCCACTCCCAAAGGCATGTTTTTTTAGAAGGAAAGTGTCAAATAAGAAGGACTGGTTTGGAGGAGAGAAACATTGCACAACTTCTCACTGGAAGTGTCTATTTGCCCCTGATGTTTTTGTCTGGTCATACCTGTCTGTTCTGCTTTCATTAACTGTGAAGATGATTATTTCTTGAGGAACAACTTCAAGAACTCTCACTTTTTTCATAGCTCCCAGCCAAATTCAGGTAATGAAGGATACTACTACCAGTCTTCACGCTTTGTTTCTATTGCCCTTTTTATGGCCGGGAGAGCAAAAACTAAAGCCAGACTGGCACAGCTCTGTGGCTGAGTACAGGCTTTCAGACAGCAGAGAGAACAATATTGCTATGCTTCTGCTGCTTCCATGCTTCTGTTGGTTGGTTGGCATCAAAAGGACCAGTAAGACTGAAGTCTGGTAAATCACCACAGAAATAAAGATCATAGAGAGCAGGTGTCTCAGGGGAAGGAGACAACTTTTTCTTTTCCTGAAGTCAATGGAAATATGTGACTCTTGTGGGCTCTAAGGCACACCTCAGGTTAGCAAAGTTGTAAATAAGCAAAAGCAGTAAGATTCTGGGTTTGGAATAAGTCCAGCACAGACTGAAAACTGTTACACATGATCATGTAGCCTAACTGTGGGGATTTTTTATTTCACAGAACCACAGAACATTCTGAGTTGGAAGGGACCCTCCAGGGGTCACCGAGTCCAGCTCTCAAGTGAATGGCCTTGCGAGTGGTTGAACCTGTGACCTTGGTGTTATGACCCTCTCAGTTATCTTCACTGCTTTGGGTTCATCTTCAATTTTCTCATCCTTCAGGGGATTCCAATCAGTTGCTTCTTAAACAAAAGCAATATAACTGAGAACAAATCCAATGTTTTGCCACTTCCCACAGTCATATAAAGTTCTTAATCTAGTGTTAACACCATCTATGTGAGATAAGTAGATACCAGAGTCCCACTTTAAAGATCTTGAGAGCTGTAAGAGTTTAAAAATTCCCGCAAGTTAAAATAAATATGCAAATAAATAGAAATATGGTCTTCACTGCAATTCATCTGATTGCTTGAAACAGGAAAGAGCAAACTTGGTAAATTTGGTAAGCATTCTTAGTCCTCCTGCAGGTCAGGAAACGGCAAAGTATTTCAAAACAATTGCTCATTCAATTGCTTACCATATTGTCTCATTTAAGTGATTTCTTTTTGAAATGGAGGGAAAGGGGA